>SNQJ01S0003164.1:12140-32360 GCA_010110895.2 Picea sitchensis | reverse complement strand
CCAGAAGCAACGACAAGCAATGACAAACCTTAAAACTTCAAAGGTGCTCCAACTTTTAATCTAAAGGTAGTTGGAGATGTGCTAGGGTAAGGTGCACTAGGACAACCAAAAATTAGTCCCAACAATACTTCACAAAAACTTTCACTACAACTAGTACTGCAACTAGTTCTTTCACTGCAACTGGTGCCGCAACTGGCACGAAGGAATTGGCACTGCAACTGCAACTAACACTGGCACTGCAAACCTAGGGTTTTATGAGAAAACCCTAATTTCTCAAACTTCAAATTTTGTAATTCTGATCCAAGGACTAGATGCCCCCTCCCAGGGCGAGCTCCTAGATGGTCTCACTTTTCCCAATGTCCTCCAACAAGGTGGATGCGTCATCTTTAAAACTAAAAATTGTTCCAGGGAAAAGGTGTGCTAGGGTTAGGAGAGTCTTCCTATGCCCTTTTTTTTTTCTTAGCGAGCTCTTCTGTGCTATGAAAATGCCTTCTTTTAGGACCAATTTGATTCCATGTTGAAATTTCATCTTAATTAGTTTTAATTAGATAAGTGTTCTTTTACTTTTAAAAAATTAACACAATAACTGCATATTAAGGATCACTGAAAGAATAACATCCACAATATTTAACTTGGGAAAACCCACTAGGGGAAAAACCCAACAAAATTCCTCAATATAGATTCAACAACCAAGAACAATGCCTCTCTCTCCAAGAGAGAACTAAAAAAGAAGAAGATCCTTCTCAAACCCTTGACTAGGGAAGAGTAGCGCACGACATAACCAAGATATACCCCATAGATGAACCAAGATATTCCACAATGTCACCTTCTAGCTACAATAGCGTCTCCCTCCGAGACTTGCACACTTCTCTTCTTGACTTGAGAGCCTTGTGTGTGTGTATGTTCAAATGACACACTAGCCTCCCTTATAAATAGTAGTTTGGCCAGCCTAAAATTAGGTCTGGGCCGACCTGTCACTTTATCCTTTTATTTTACATTTTACTTGTCAAGGAACAATAGGGATGACTTTTACAAAGGCACAATAGGGTCGTCAGAACAAATATAATATAATAATATTATTTAGGGTTTTGTCTTGGCCAAATACAATAATAATATCTTCCGAATCTACTCAAACTTCAACAAATATCTTACGTAGTACCCGGACACACCATGGGGTGCTACAATTCTCCCTCTCTAAATAGGGTTATGGCCTCAGAGCCAATTCAATATCACGTAACCAAGTATGAACATTTTTTGTTATTTATGGATTCCCAATTAATGTATCATCTTCTTCGATCATAAGATTGTTGTCATCAATCAAACCCATCTTATCACGTTAAATGATAATACGTCATGCTACACTTGTTATTTGATTATAATCCCTACAACCAAGTCCATGGCAAGCCATTAGTGTCATCCACACCCTCAATATGTTTTATTCATCTTTATTTAATTATCATTACTATCATTGAATCAAAATTTTGTTGTCAATTCAACCACTGGGGTGTAGAACAATTGATGATGGAGTGTATTGTTAAGGCACTTTGTTATGTGAGGTCACCGGTTTGAAACCCTCGACTTACCTTGTGTGTCGTGTGTGGGGAAACGTTGGAACGCCTAGAGGTTATAGTGGTAGCAGTTGGATAACACGACCTCGTGTCACACGAGTACATGCCCAACTAGTTGTTGATTCTGCTAGTAAAAAAAAACAATATTGTTGTCAATTTATCATGAATTGAATTTCATTGAATCAGAGTCATCAAATTGTTAATAATCCACATCAATTCCAATTTACAATACTTACAAGGTTCTACTCCTAACATGGTAGAGAGGCTACTCCTCCTTTGAGGTGATTCCAAGTATCAAGAGTCAAATAGGTAAGGAATCTACCATTCTAGTTCGTCATAGGTCACCTCATAAGCGATAATCCCTAAATGGAGTGGTAGGTAAAGCATAACTCGGTTATTGGGTTATTCTTGATTCGATCATATAGTAGTGAAGATAACCTTGAGTCAATCATTGATGGGTTTATCGATGGTGGTTTATGAGAATATGGTTTTGGTAAACCATGGTATTACATACGATGAAGCCTATTTAATGGCTTGAGATACTTCATTGTCAGATGCCTCAATTGGTTGATGTTGGCCTATATTGGATGATTTGGCCAAAGATAATAGATGTCTATTAGGTGCCAGTTTTCCTAGAAGGGTTTCCAGGGTAAATCTTTAATGTCCATTTATGTGCATGTTTATTTTTGTGCTATTTCTCTCTTTAGGTTTAGCATATGGTATTAGAATTGGGAAGACATAGACTCCCCAATGAGAGTGGTATGATGGGTCTCAAGTATAGGAGAATTTTCACCGATGCACCAAGGGATAACTCATTGTTGGAGACCTTACATGTGAAAGTATCTTGGATTAGATGGTCGTAGATTTGAGCACTGAGATGAAAAAGAGCAACCTATCAAGCGATGAATGCGATACAAAGCCACTTGCAACAATGGGTGGCAAGGATGGGATCTTGGAGAAAGTTGAGCATTTCACAGAGAAGGAGATGTGGGCCAAGGCGCCGAGGGAGGCAACATGGAAAAAAAAGTACCTCAAGGTGAGTAGTGAGTAGTTAATAATAATAATAATAATAATAATAATAATAATAATAATAATAATAATGATGATGATAATGATGATGTACATTGTTTATGTTACTATAAACATTTTTTTTAATAACTTTCATTTTCTTGAATTCATATATTAGTAAAAAAAATGAAGTTAGGAGATTTATGTACATTTTTCAAGGCCAAAATTTGGTATAAGGGAATCTTTTGTAACAAAATATTATTTCTTAATTGCAAATTCTACAACTCAGAAATTGTAGAAATTCAAGTGTATCTCCATGCTATTTTCTTTCCTTTTAATTTTCAAGTAACCTAGAGGTCCATAGTTTTTGAACTTATTCAGTCTGCTAAAAATATCAAATACTAAGTAACCAAAAATAAACACATTACCAAAAACATAGACTAAGACCATATACCACAAGTAGGCTAGATATGGAATCGTCAACGGATGAACCGATACTGCACAATTAAATACTCAAATGTAAAATACTCGAACATATAGTGTGCAAAAGTCCATTGCTAAGATAGGTGCACTCCAACCTCAATAAAACATAATACAAAAGGATCCCACAAACTAGTCTTCAATAAAACTTGCAGCAAGGGTTGATTTTCCACCCAGCCATTGCAACCACTTTTATTGTTGTTTCCCCCTGAGCAGGGTTGAAGATCGATAAGGAAATTGAATCACAGTTCACAACAACTTTGATGAATCCAACCCAAGAGTGATAAAAAATAAATAAATTGAGCTCACAATAGTTCATCTTGGGTGTAGTGGAGAGGCTCCTAGACTTATAGCACCTCCAAATCCTATAACATCATGATGTGTAGGGGTCTTACTACCACCTTTTTTTGTTGATCACAACCACAAAAATAGTGGAACCTCCCTTCAAGTAAGGATATTACCACCACCTTGAGCTAGTGATTGCAACCACAAAAATAGTGTTGTCTTTCTCTGCAAGGATATTACTACCACCTTCACCTTGTGATCATAATCACACAATAGTGATGTCCTACAATTTAGGCCCAAAAAAATAAGAAGACAAGGAGATAGGAATATTGAGCTTTACTAACTCATCATGATGCATGTACACTCACAACCCATTAATCCACAGAGACATGGCTAGCACATATATAGTTTTTTCCAACTTCCCATTATCATAACACCAATACATCAATAATACCAAGTTCCAAAGATCATTTCCTTGTGAGCCAACTAGCCCCAAAAATGGGTAGACCACTTCTTTTATAATTCATCTTAATGTAAACTCTTCCCAAGATTTGTCGCTTGGCCTTTCCCTTACTCAATGCCAAAATTTGGTATAAGGGAATCTTTTGCAACAAAATATTATTGCTTAATTGCAAATTCTACAACTCTGAAATTGTATAAATTCAAGTGTATCGCCATGCTATCTTTTTCCCTTTTAATTTTCAAGCAACCTAGAGGTCCATAGTTTTTGAACTTAGACAGTCTGCTAAAAATCTCAAATACTAAGTAACCAAAAATAAACACATTACCAAAAACATGGACTAAGACCATATAACACAAGTAGGTAGATATGGAATCCTCAACTAATGAACCAATAATGCACAATTAAATACTCAAATTTAAAATACTCGAACCTATAGCTTCCACAAGTCCATTCCTAATACAAGTGCACTCCAACTCCAATAAATCATAATACAAAAGGATCCCACAAACTAGTCTTCAACAAAAATTGCAGCAAGGGTTGATTTTCCACCCAACCAATGCAACCACCTTCATTGTTGTTTCCCCCTGAGCAAAGATGAAGCTTGATAAGGAAATTGAATCACAGTTCACAACAACTTTGATGAATCCAACCCAAGAGTGATAAAACACAAATAAATCAGGCTTACAATAGTTCATCTTGGGTGTAGTGGAGAGGCTCCTGGACTTATAGCACTTCCAAATCCTATAACATCATGATGTGTAGGGGCCTTACTACCACCTTTTTTGGGTGATCACAACCACAACAATAGTGGCACCTCCCTTCAATTAAGGATATTACCACCACCTTGAGTCAATGATTGCAACCACAACAACTGTGTTGTCTTTCTCTACAAGGATCTTAACACCACCTTCACCTTGTGATCACAATCACACAATAGACATGTCTTACAATTTGGGTCCAAAAGAATACAACACAATGAGCTAGGAATATTGAGATTTACCACCTCATCATGATGTATGTACACTCTCAACCCCTTAATCCACATAGACCTGGCTAACACATACATATTTCTGTCCAACTTCCCATTATCATAACACCAATACATCAATAATACCAAGTTCCAAAGATCATTTCCTTGTGATCCAAATAGCCCCAAAAATGGGTAGACCACTTCTCTTATAATTCCTCTTAATGCAACATCTTCCCAAGATTTTTCTCTTGGCCTTTGCCTTACTCACACAAGTGCGAATTTGAGCATGAGGGTGATTTTACAAGTGTCCAAAGTAATATAAAAGTGAAATGCAAACCTTTCCCCTTCTACCCACCCAAGTTAACTTTGGAGGTCATTTTCACAAGTCTTTTTTCATTTCCCAAGCTTCCTAAGAACTAAATTTAGATAGTCATCCCCATTGAGAAAGGGCCCTTCCCTTGAGTGCATTTCCCCTTTGTCCACTAAGGCCTCAGCCTATAATATATTAGTTCATCCAAGGTACCAATGTACACATACAACATCATCTTCATCATAATCAATTGCATGAAGTATCTCATTAACAAGCCATATACACATAAATCACAATTAAATATCTCTCTAATAGGGCATCCACATAACCCACATCATTACATGACATCTACACATAAATCATAATTCATGTAACATGAAATATCTCTCTAATAGGGAATCCACATAAATTACATCATAAAAAGGAATCGACACATAATCATAATCGAATATCTCTCTAACAAGGCATCCACATAACCCACATTGTAACAAGGCATCAACACATAAATCATAATTCATATAACATGAAGTATCTCTCTAACAAGACATCACCTAACCTACATCCTAACAAGGAATCTAACATGTGCATATGTCATAAATCATAACATGAACCATATCAATGGAAGGGTATCCAATATAGGTATACATCATAATGAGGCATCCAACATGTGCATCTATCATAAACCATAACATTAACCATATCAAAGGAAGGGTATATGTAACGTACCTTCATTCTTAATATAAAAAATATGGTCTACTACTCTAACGTTTCATTGATGGTAGCAGTATGTAAATTAAAATACAACACATTAAGACCATTTACAACATGGAAACCCTTATTCTTAGTTACTATGATCGAATTTGGCATTACACCAATCAACATAAGGCCAAGTTTTCCATCTTTAAATGTAAGGTCTAGATTGTAATTTCTCTACACGAAAAAATCAAGTTGAAGATATCAATTTAATTAGAACTAGCACTTCACAATTTGCCACATAATACCTTTTCAAGATGGTGACAGTTAAGCATTAAGCATATATAGCATAACCAAATTACAATAAACATAAACATATAATTCACATACCGACTTTATTTAAAAAGTTCATCAATCATCTCAATTCATCAATTCCCTAGAATCTCTTAGATGGAGGTCTTGTTCTCTCCAAAAGAGGATAGTCCTAGAGTTTAGGGTCAAGGTCCTTAAGATCATGCATATGACACATCATCCCTTGATTAGAAGTATGATTCCATGATCATTAGGGTCATATTAAATATAATAAAATGATTTTTTTAATCTACATGCTTCTTGCCTCGTTATTCACTAATACATGGTTATACAAAATGGCATAAATCCTTATATAAAAGGAACTCACAATATCGATTCCAAAACATGATATAATGCATCGTACAATAGAGGTGAATACCTCACAATAATCTTCAAAATCATTTACAACAATTACACAATAATCTAGCATAGGTTTCATATAATTTCAGGGGTATGGGGGATCTAGCCTCCTCCTTCTTTCAATAGGACAATGTAAGAGTAAACATGGTTCAAACCAACCATAAACATCTCATTTGATCCCTTAAAAACATTCACATCAAAAGACAAAAAATTTCATATGCAACTAATACAAATTGTCTGGGGTATAGGGGATTTGAGTAGCCCTTCTTAACCTAACTATATTTTCATCTTTTAAGGAATGAAACAGATGAATACAATTTTGAAATTTTGTGAGAACATGGATATCGATGTCAACTACTTGATGTTAAAATTTGAATGCCAATGGACACCGTATGGCCAACTTATATTAGAATTTCATCAACAACAATTTTGTATTTTTAGGGGTCATACTGGTAATGGTGAAGTTGATTTTTGATAAGCGTATATATATTTATATCAGCTACCTTTTGTTAAAATTTGAATGCCAATGGACAATGTATGGTCAAGTTATAGTAGAATTTCATCTACAACCATTTTGAAAGGCCATATAGACAAATATGAAGCTAATTTTTGGTGAGCATGTAGATGTTGATAACATATATTTTTTGTTAAAATTAGAACGACAACAACCATCGTATGGCCACATTATAGTATAATTTCACCTACATACATTTTTCATTTCTAAAGGCCATATAGGAAAATCTGAAGCCAATTTTTAGTGAACATGTAGATATTGATATCAATTACTTTTTGTTATAATTTGATCTCCAACGGACATTGTATGGCCAATTTATAGTATAATTTCATCTACATCCATTTTTCATTTTAAGGGTTGTACAAGAAAATCATAGGCAAATTTTTGGTGAGAATTTGGGGATATGTAATAGCTAACTCCACTCCAAATTTGGTATTTATTAGACTTCAGATAGAATTGTTGCACTAAAAATATGAAACCGAGTTTTAATGCATTTCTACAAATAGTTTGCATGCAAGAGGTTTATCAATGCATTATCATACACATTTTGTAATTCAATCAACTATAACAACTTACATACACTTACTGACATCTACATAATTTTCATGGCATGAATTCAAAATAAATAATTCTAACATGCATGTACATTTAATCATGATTGAGATCTTAATAAAAAAGAAATAAGAATACACTTATCTTTCTTAAAATGACCTCCAAGGCAATTTTGCGGGTGAACCATTTTCCTCCCAACCATAGAAAAATACTTCATGGATGCCACCCTTGTGTTGGTTTATGGGACCACTAGGGTGAACATGAGTTGACAAATCTCCTAATCACTCTTCCTTTTACCAAAGGCCTCCAAACCAAACCAACAATACAACAAAAGTGTATTGGTTGAAGAAAGTACTTCCCTACTCAACCTCGATGTATAATTCCACATGATAGTGACTTTTTCATATCTCTATGGATCCTATGATAGTTTGGCTTCTATTTTCTCATCAAGAACTCTTTTGTCTCCTCAAGAAGTCATTTTTTCTCAACCTCCTCTTCCTAATTTGAATTTTCTTTTTTGCATGAATGAAGGAGAGGGAAAAGAAGAATCCTAATCCAAATATTCCACTTCCTTAATGATAGGGATTAAGAGTCCTAATTGAACTCTTCTTGATTGCATGGATATAGAAATTATTTTCTTCAATATAGGAGATAGGTACTTAAGGATAAGAAATAATTACTTAAAGTAATTAATAATTTCACTAGGATCATAATTATAATATCATAAATGTTAGGATAGAATGTTAATATGAAAATGACATGAAAGAGGTTGTATATAGGATATAATAGTAATATTGAGACATATGTCAAGTCCCCCCTTAGACCCCCTTACCTTCCCCATTTGGTGGAATCATAGCCCCATCAATGTTTTCTCCCACCAGTCAACCTTGGAAACTTTCATTATATTCACAATGGTCATGTTTAAATGTCTTTGAAATTGCCATGGTAAGTCTACCTCATGGTGTGAAGAAAAAAGTAGTAATGAAAAACACAATTACAATATAAACAAGATCAAGTTCAAAAGGTTGAGACTGAGATATTACATTCCCCTCCTCTTACAATAACATCGTCCTTAGTGTTATTTTCTTTTAAGCAAGGTTCCATGTCTTCATTCTTCGGCTACACTTACAATGCCATTCTCTTCATGGCCACTTTGTATCACTATCGATTATATTGGAAAACAATGTCCAATCATTTCTTTACTATCTTGGAACACTTCTAAGACCTTTAGCATTCCAACACATGCCTAAAATAATCAACAAATAAAAAACATGCATTTCATAGCCATTTTAAGGATCAATTATTCCATTCATAATTGAAGCATGTATATTCACAACACAAGATAAATATCCAAATCAACCCAAGTCTTATCTGTATGAGATGTATCTACTTCAAATGAATTTCACAGAAAAGACTCAACTCACTATTTTCTCGAACACACCCATTATATATAATGCACTCGCAATCTCAGCTAACATGTAACATGAATCTCTTACAACAGATTCATTCAAGTCACCTCTTCCTTGAAATCACTTACCCTATAAGCTTAGGCATTCCCTTCTCTGCTAAACATTCCCTTAGGTGATCCATCATTTTCCAAGGCTTTCTTGCACAAGAAGGGCGTAGACTTATATATTCTTACTGCTAGGGCATCCCACTGGATTTATGTAGCATAACATAAAACCTTTCAATGGTGATCAAGGAATATAATAGGGTTCCAATGTCATTACAATGTAATTCTCTTTGTGATTTCTCGCTTCAAGAACCATCATATGTATTTCCTAGACATATCCGTCATATCACCTATATCATATACACACAATTTACATGATATATCATCATAATAATTTCAATCACAAATCTTTTGTTTCAAACCTATTTCATATAGAAATCAAATTTCACAAGTATGATATTCTTCTCATAATGTTTGGCTCTTGCATGTGGCAGCACCAAGTCTTCATTATGGACTTACACTCATTTCCATATCCAATATAATTCTACTTGTAATATGAAATTTCAATCAACCAAACAATTGTAAGTATTCATGCATATGATCCTTTCATTGTAGCATTTACAACAACCCCATAAGTGATCTTATAATTATAACACACTAATGATTCAATCACTTCCAACTGTATATCACCTAAATTGAAATGAAACTATCATTCATTATATATGCATTACAAACATGCATACACTCAATGCAACAAGCATATGTACCAACACAATTCATAATTTTAGGATCATTATTTGTATGATTTCATAGTTTACTTATGCCTATTTTCTCAATGCATCCTCTCATTGAGTCAAACTTACCATAATTCAAGATCATGGGTTTTACCAAGATAGGTTGGAGGACCCAACCAACACCTCTATACATCATCCAAACACTTCCCTATTACTTGTTCAAACATTTAGATACATTCCTTATCCACCCAAACAAAACACCAGAAATATAATCCTTTAGTTCTCTTAGGTGTTGGCAAAGTGGTTCAGGTCAAAACATTGATTACAAGTAGGAAGACTTATTGGATACTTGTGTAGTGCTATATTTGTTTTCCAATTCTTACACATTATGGTACATCAAACATGGTTCTCACATGGAATTCAGTTTCACATGGTATACAAATTCATAACATGAGTGTAATTACTCATTCACTCTAGTTACTACTATTAACCAACTCAATCACGACATACTAACTCATGAATGCATCACAAAGATTCTAACAATATTTACATATCATAAGCTTCCTTCCTTTTTCATATCCCACTTGGGTATCAATGAAATACATGCATTTAAACATTATTATAAACATATTAATGAAGATATCAAGTATGAATAAATAAATTCTTACCTAATTCCTTTCAAGTCACATGCTATATTGACATTACTAATTTCCATACTTGCATGGTTTCCATCAACATTCCCGATGTTACCTGATGAACCAATGCCTCATGTGAACTCATATGATCCCTTAATCAACTTCTTGATAATAATCCTCTTGTCCTTATACTTTTCATGAGGTTTTATGTCATAAGTAGCTACATTATCAACACCTTCAACTATTCCTGTAGTACAGTAGTCGCTTACCCACATCATTTATCTTGCCATACTCATTGCATGTGTCACAACACTTTTAATCAATAAGAAAGATCATATATGCTCCAAAATATCTATATGCACTCTACTATGGTATCTTTCAATGTGTCTATTAATGCAAATGTATTCCAACTTTTTTACTCTCTTGTATTTATTAGCATTCCAGTATACTTATGGCGTTCACACATAACAAATTTCTCAATCTAGATAAATATAATATAACAATAAGAGATGAGCCATTAAATTATCCCTTCCAATTTCTCTCTACATAGCATGGAATTCCACAACATAGATAATCAACTCCATCACCTTTCTACCATTCACATAATAAATCATTATCTATGATATTCACATCCAAGTAGTGATACTTAGTTCATGCACCCTGGTGTGCCATTATTTCAAAATAATATAGTTATGCTTTAGAGAGCAAAGAGTGGGGAGTTTAAGGTGAGAAAAAAAAATTCCTCATTCCATGTTTGCATTTCTGGCCACATGTTTTATTACTATTGCAATCCAATGATTGGTACATTTGCATCTTCCTATGATGTTTTTCACTTTCTTTTTTCTCCCATGGTAATCCAAAATCAAACCTTAGTCTAATGAGGCCTTCAATGACCCATTTTCCAATATGCATGGCATCATGCTCTGCAACTTTCAATACTTGGTTATTTTCCTTGATGCAGTCCACACATCAAAACAATAAAGACAACTTGTAAAGTTGAAATATAATGAAGTATACTCAACATATGAATAATACTTAAATCAAATTTATTCAAATATTCACCATCAAGTAAATTCAAATGAATTATAATCAATCAAATTCAAACTTGACTATTTCTCATAGAAGGCATATTCAAATCCAATCAACCATTATTATAATGATAACATATCATGTCCTTTTAAAAAAATAACGCTTGTTTATTTACATATTCACACAATGCGTTATGGGTGGACTGTAGGTACTATATACAAAATTCCCTCTATACTTACTCACCAAAACATGCTTTCTGGTCTAAGTATATTCAAGAGTGGTAGCAATATCAAAATTTTTCCCACAATAAAAAAGCATTTACATTTTTTTTTTCTAAGCATAATGAAATAGTTAGAATGATCTAGATAAGCAATCACCTTATCAATTCTCCTCCTAACTCCAGGGTTTTACCAACTTTCCCAATTATGGGTCTAATGGCGTAATATCATTCAAGAGTGGTTGGTACTCTTCTACCTTTCAGACAAGGGCATAATTAGCCATGGTAATTTTCCATTGCAATAATTAAGCATTATCAAAACAAGTCAATTCACATATTGATTTCCTATCCAATTGGAGTATCAATCAATAATGACACATCAAATGGTTCTTCACATCCAATGGCTTTACTATCCTAAATATCATTCAAAGTGGTGGTACTCTTCTACCTTTCAGCAAGAGCATAATTAGCCATAGTAATTTCCATGCAATAATTAAACATTACCAAAACAATCCAATTCACATATTTATTTCCTATCTCAAGTGGAGTATCAATCAATAATGACACATCAAATGGTTCTTCACATCCAATGGCTTTACTATCCTATCTACATCATCCTTGCAATGATTTAGCGACAATTCATACCAACTTCAACTCATACTTACAATTACTCTATTTTATGAGAGTTCAGAATTATTCACACAATAGGTTTGAGAGGAATATATAAAGTATGTTTCTCTCTTCCAAATGGAAACCATCAACAAGAGAAAATATGCCTTATCCCATGTCATACATAACACTCTTGCACACTTTCTATATGATCTTTGCATACTATAATTCATAGTACACAACATAACATAACCTTCAATATGAAGATAATTAGGTAACAATGGCATTACCCAAAACATAATAAGTACAATTTCTTGTTCCATAGTCAAACCCATCCATGCATTCATATCAATAGACATGCATTCAAGTTAAGAGACCTATACAATCCTCTTTGTGAATAACAACTTCACTCTATAGAGTTATAAGCATATGAAAATAACATATTTATATGCCTACATGATCCTCAAGGGTGTTACTGCTAAGTCTCATTAGCAATACCAATATAGCACCAAAGATTATTGTTTTAACATCAATTAAACTCTTTCATAATAGTTGTAAGACAAATTCATCTTAGCATTCATATACAACATCATGTATGAAATATATCTTCACTTTTAAGGTATACAATCCTAAGGAATAAGTTAATACCTTTAAAACCATGCATTAAACACCATATACATTGAGCAAAGACAATAATAATCAATAAATAAGGCTCTTATCCTCCCAGGTGAACAACCAATCACTCAAGCCAAAATACCTAGAAATCAATAATGCACAACATTCATATGGTAAATGTTTTCTTGGTGTATAACAACATGTTTGAAAACATTTCTATGCATATTGTGCACAAGTCAAATCATATGCATGCAATTTATATTTGTATATTTTCATATATCACTCTAGCATTTATATGAGTGTGATGAATAATATGCCAATAAATGTCAAGTGCACACAACGTTGGCATTTGAAAGTATAGTTGTATGCATATATATATTTTAAAACTCTATACCATATATTCCAAATTCATTTCTTACAAACATTATCATACAAGTTACCACCAAACAAAACTCCAAAGGTTCTATAAAATGTGTTAACTGATGTAATGCTATAACAAGGATTATGTCATAAATTGTACACTATTCTCTCTATGTGTAACAAGAATAATTTGTTAGATGATCATAACACCAAAACCACCGTCATTCATTCCTTTGATTCCATATAGCCCCTAGTGTTGTAACTTGGCTTTGATACCAATTTGTAACTAATGCAGGAGAATCTTTGGCCTTAATAAATCCACATCAACCAAAAACATTTCAATTTCAAGTTAATAAATTGTAGGGTGAAATAAGTGTTGCAACTCCCATTGCTGCGACACCGGTGTTGTAACACACGCTATAACACATTGTTGTAACACAATGTTGTAACACTATGATGTAACATAGTGTTGTAACACAATGTTGTAACATGTTGTTGTAACATGTTGCTATAACACAATGTTGTAACACAATGATGTAACATGTTTATGCAATATCCATGTTGTAACACCATTGCTACAACACCCATGTTGTAACATACGCTGTAACTCCAGGCGAGTGGAAATTATGTTAGAGTGCTGCAAAGCATGACTCCACATGTCTTGCAAGTATTTCATGACAATTGGTGGGCCAACAACGGGATGGAATACAAATCACTTGAAATGATTGAGGAAATTAACCACTACAATTGTCTAAGTTTCCAATGCACATTTGGAAAAAAATTGAGAATTTGGATCCTTGTAATTGCCTAGCATCCAACATATTTTGGTGGAGGAAAATAAGATATAGCTAGGGGGAAAAAGAGATGGTTTGGTTTCCAAGAAAGAAAAGGAAAAAAAGGAAAAGGAAAGGGAAGAGTTTAGTTTGGAAGGGACAGGAAGCAAGAAAACAAAAGAGGGACATCTGGAGAAGCATAGAGCAAAGGAAGGGATGCCAATTTTTGGAGGAACAACTTGGAACAACAAGCACATATCCAGACATTAAGTTTGAATAAAAACTATGCTAGTTTGGCTGAAAAAATGTTATGAGGCTGTGAGAAACAATTTTCTTTCTGGACTAATAAATAATCTTGAGTCCCTGTTAAGGGTGTTGTCTCTTGTTTCCATTTTCTTGTGAATGTAATTTCTCTTGGAATTCTTTAAGTTGTTAAATTTATGTTAAAATTGTTAGTTTCTAGTTGTGCACTCTATGGGAAGAAACTTGGTTTTGTAGTTGGTTGAGTACAAGATCGTTAGTGACGACATCAAGTGGTATCAGAGCTAGTTTAGCTTCTAAGTAGTGAGAAAAAATGATCAAAAGTAAGTTCTGTGAATTTTAGTTGACTGAGTGAGGGATGAAAGACAACTTGTAAGGATGCTGCCATGAAGAGAAAGATTAGCATGAGGAGGTTATAGAAACAAATAATTAGAGGAATTATGAAGGATGATAGAAGAAATGGAAAATAAAAGGCTTGGAGATGCTGAAATGGATTCAGAGTCTGAGGATGAGCCCGAAGAAGAGCGAAATGCTGAGGAAGTAGACCCAATAGTATGGTTGACATCTTTTCTGAAAGGAAGAGGTAGTGCAAGGGTGGAAGTTTCATGAGATGATGGTAGTTTTAAATCCACAAATCTAATCGACTGGATAGGAGAGCTCAAAATATATTTTGAGTATGAAAATGTTCATGACCCCAATAGGGTTCGATTTTCCATGATTAAGTTAAAGGGTCATGCTACACTTTGGTGGGATATGTTACAAAAAGATAGAGTAAACAAACGACATGATAATATTATAACCCAAAGGAAGATGGTGAGAAAAATCAAGGAGAAATTCCTACATGTCTATTACCATCAGAATTTATGCAAACAGGTGCAAAACTAGAGTAAAAAAGAGACATGTGTTCGTGAATATATTGAGGAATTTTTCAAACTGTCGCTTATATCAGGGATAAAGGAACCAAAATGTCAAAGAGTGTCAAGATATGTAAATGGGTTGAAATATTAGATTCAGGATGAGATGAGTACACATTACTTTCATAATGTATATGAGGCCTATCAAGTTTCTTTGAAGGTGGGAGAAAATATTGATAGAATGTTGTGGAAGAAGTTCCGAGGAAAAGGAACTAGAGGAAAGCATAGAAAAAGTGTTGCCAGAAGTAGTGAGAAGGAAGATGAAGCATCCAACAACTAGAATACAAGAGGAGGAAGTAGCGTTGGAAGAGGCAGAGGATTTAATAGAGGTAAGTATGTGATCACCTATTACATATGCAGAATAGAAGGTAACAAGGCATCGAAACATCCAGAGAAGAAGAGCATATGAGACAAAATGAAGCCAGAAAATAATTTACCCAGGAAGATGAGGAAAAAATTGTTCACACAAATGTGGAATTAATTCAACAAGAACAAGGAGAAAACTTGTTTTTCAGAAGAGTACTATTGAAGCTTGAGACAAAGACAATAAAAGAACCTAAGCAAAGGAAGAAAGCTTTTAAAATAAGTGAAAAATTCAGCATAAGTGTTGTCATTTGGTCATAGATGGTGAAAGTACATAAAATTTAGTATCCACAGAGGTAATGGATAAATTAAAATTGAAAATTATTCCACATCCAAATCTGTATCAGGTCTCATGGTTGAAAAGAGGACAACAAGTGACTCTGATTGAGTAATGCTTGATAATGTTTTAGATTGGAAAGTTTAGTGAGCATGTATTTTGTGATATAGTAGAGATGGATTCCTATCACGTGCTACTTGGAATACCTTTGTTGTTTGACAAAAAATATTTCCAGGATGGAAGGAAGAATACTTATGAATTTTTAAAAGATGGACAATGGTATAGATTGGAGCCAATGGTGGAGACCGAGTTAAGTGGTAGTGATGGAAAAGGAAATGAAAACATAAATTTTTGTAGCAGTAGTCACATTATGATGTGGTCAACTAAATAATTTTTGAGAGAACAGAAAAATACCCATTTTTGTTTGGCCTTAATTCCAAGACATGTTTCAGAGAGTGGAAAGATGAGTTCTATGCCACTGGAAATTAAATATTTTTTGAATGAATTTCAAGAGATTGTTGGAGATTATTTCCCAGTAGGTTTACTTCCCTTAAGAAGTATATCAAATTAGATTGATTTGATACTGGGATCAAGTCTTCCGAATAAATGTTCTTATCGAATGACTCCAATAGAGAGTGAAGAGGTTAATAGGCATGTATAGGAGTTGTTTGATAGAGGAATGATCTGAGAGAGTTTAATTCCCTGTGTTGTACCTACAATGTTGACACCAAAGAAGGGGGACTGGATGGAGAATGTGTACTATCAACAAGATTAATATTGAGTACAAGTTACCCTTACCAAGGATGGATGGCCTCATCGATTGTTTGAGTGGAATCAAGTGCTTTTCAAAGATTGATTTGAAGAGTGGGTATCATCAGATTTAGATAAGGGAATGTGATGAACGAAAGATAGGATGGGTTTTTTGAGTGGCTAGTCGTGCCATTTGGGATAACCAATACCCCTATCATATTCATGAGAGTTATGAATGAAGTTTTGAAACTATTTTTGGCAAAGTTTGTTGTCATGTATCTAGATGACATTTTTCTTTTCAGTAAAAACAAATAAGAGAATTTGGAGCATGTGAGAAAGGTGTTATAGTGGTTGAAGGAAGAAAAATGTTGACAAATTTGAAGAAATGTAAGTTTCTGAAGGAGGATTTAGTGTACTTGGGATTTGTGATTTCCAATGAAGGCTTGAAGATGGATTTTGAAAAGGTAAAGGCTATTTTGGAGTGGCCAAAACCAAGATGTACATTTGTTGTGAGAATTTTCCATGGTTTGGCGAGCTTTTGCATGAATTTATTCGATATTTCAACGAGATTTGTGCACCACTTACTGAATGCATGAAAATAAGATTTTCAAGTGGACAACAACAACCATGAAGTCATTTTAATAATTGAAGAACAAATTAATTGAACAACCAGTTTTGGCACTTCCATATTTCAATAAAGTGTTTCAAGTGGACTGTGATGCAGGTGGTTCAACAATTAGAGTAATTTTGAGCCAAGAAGGAAGGATGATTGCATTCTTCAATGAGAAATTGAATGATGATACTAAGAAGTACTCTTTTTATGATCAATAATTTCATGATTTTGTACAAGCTTTGAAGAAATGATGACCTTACTTGCTACCGAAGGAGTTTGTCTCATTTACTGATCATAAGGCATTGCAGTACATCGATAGTCAAGGTAAGTTAAATAAAAAACATTTCAAATGGGTAGAAGTTTTGCAAATTTACTCGTTTCTTTTGAAGCATAGGTATGGAAAGTTGAATAAAGCCGGAGAACAATGCTTCTAAATACTTTGTCAGTTGAAGTTGTTGGCTTAGAATGTATGAAAGAGTTGTATGCAGAAGATGCATATTTTGTAGAGGCTTGGAAAGCATGCAAAGCACCTTGGAGCATTGATAGGATACCTCCTTTGGATTTTCATATTCAAGAAGGTTTCTTGTTCAAGAACTAAAGTTTGTGCATTCCACAGAGCTCATTGCTACTGAATATTATTACAGAGCTGCATAGAGGAGGTTTGGGTGGACATTTTGGAGTTGGTAAGGCCACAACATTGGTAAATGAAAGATACTTTTGGCCTAGCATCAACAAGGATGTGAAAATTTTTGTTGAGTGATGTAGAATTTTCCAAGTAGAAAAAGGAAAGAGGCAAAACATAGGGTTATATACACCACTTCTGATACTCGAGAGACCATGGGAAGATATAAGTATGGAATTCAATTTGGGACTTCCTAAAATGTGAAGTGGTCATGATTATGTGATAGTTTTAGTAGACATGTTTCCAAATATGACACATTTCATACCATGAAAGAAGATCAATGACGCTACTAAAGTGGTTATTTTATTTTTCAAAGAGATTGTGTGGTTACATGGACTGCCAAGAAGTATCACTTTTGAAAGGGATACGATATTTCTTGGTCAGTTTTGGAGGATAGTTTGGAAGAAGATGGGTTTCAATTTGTTGTACAGTTTTTCATATCATCCAAAAATGGATGGAAAGATTGGGGTGGCTAACCAAATTCTTGGGAATTTATTGAGAAGTTCGAGTGGAGAGAAGCTAGGGAAATGGGATTTGGTCTTGACCCAGGATGGCTTTACTTACAATGATTCCATTAATAGATCCGTGGGAAAGAGTCCATTTCATATTGTTTATGGAAGATCATTGAAATGATTTTTTGATTTGGTTAAGTTTGCAAATATGGTGGACAAAAGGAGTTCCGATGCAAGTGAGTTTGTAGAAAGAATACATGAAATGTATGAGTAGGTTAAGAGAAAGCTATGACAAAACAATATCATATATAAATAGGGAGCAGATTTGCGAACAAGACAAAAGGTTTTTGACAAAGGAGAGATGGTAATGGCACACTTGTGGAAAGAAATATTTCCCAAAGGTACGTATAGTAAACTAAATTACAAGAAAATTGGACCATTCGAATTTTGAGAAAAATTTCTGATAATGCGTATATGTTAGAGTTGCTGGAAGATTTTGACATTTCTCCAATATTCAATGTGGTCGAATTGTATGAGTTTCATGAGGGAGCATAACATGATGAAGAAAATACTTGGGTTGAATGAAAGAAATAGCCACCTATTAAACTGGTCGAAGAATTAAAGAAAATATTGGCGAAGAGGGTTAGCAAGAGGACCTATAATAAAGAATATTACAAATATCTAGTTAAGTGGAGAAACAATAGTTCCGAAGATGCATATTGGGTTTATGAAAATTAGTTAGAACACCTACGAGGATGTTCATCCTCTATATAATCTACACTTATATCCACATGAGCTAGGGCTCATGTTTTTCTTACCAAGGATGTCTGATGCAGGAGCATTTTTGTCCTTAAGAAATCCACATCAACCAAAAACATTTCAATTTCAAGTTAATAAATTGTAGGGAGAAATAAGTGATGAAAATACCATTGCTTTGATGTTGTAACACATTGATGTAACATAGTGTTGTAACATGTTGCTGCAACACAGTGCTATAAAACTATGCTGTAACACATTGTTGCAAGACAATGTTGTAACACGTTGCTGTAACATAGTGTTGTAACATATTGTTGTAACACATTTATACAACATAGTGTTGTAAGACGTTGTTGCAACACCCATGCTGTAACACCATTGTTGCAACACACATGTTGTAACACATGTTATTGCAACATCAACGTTGTAAGTCCAAGCGAGTGTAAATTTTGTTAGAGTGTTGCAAATGATGACTCCACGTGTCTTGCAATTATTTCATTACAATTGGTGGGGCAAATGCATGATGTAAGAAAAATCACTTGAAATGACTGAGTAAATTAACCTCTACAAATGTCAAACTTTCCAACACACATTTGGAAAACAATTAAGAATTTGGATCATTGTAATTGCCCAACATCCAACACATTTTGGTGGAGGAAAACAAGAAATGATTGGGGGAAAATACAGATGGTTCAATTTCCAAGAAAGAAAAGGAAAAAAAAAGGAAAAGGAAGAGTTCAATTCAGAAGGGATAGGAAGCAAGAAAATAGAAGAGGGATGTCTACAGAAGGATAAACCAAAGGAAGGACTTCCAGTTTTTGGAGGAACAACTTGGAACAATGAGCTGTAATATCCCTAGGTCGAACCCAATTGTAAATGTAAATGAAAATGTACTTAAGATGGTGAGTTGTTTGATATCATTTTGTGTGCACCGTTCATGGCATAGTGTGCGCATTTACTGCACAGTAAAATGATGAAGTGTGCACATTCTAGGATACCGCGCGTAGCAACTTAAGTGTGCACGATCTTGAGGCAAGAGAGCCTTTGTGTATATGCTGTGTTTTATAGGTTGGTGAGACAATTTTGTGATGATTAGGCCAGAGAGCCTAGATGCTAAAGGCCAGTGAGCCTATTTTTGTATATGTCTCATCATTAATATCAAATACATCACTG
>SNQJ01S0003164.1:0-10703 GCA_010110895.2 Picea sitchensis | reverse complement strand
TCATGTCTACAAATTGAAGAAATATTTGTATGGGCCTAAGAAGACACCCAGGACATGATATGCTAGATCAGACAGTTTCTTGATGAGCTTGGGCTTCTCTACTTCAAGGTTGTGGATGGTGAACATGTGATATTTCTACTATACGTGGATGATCTATTTCTAACAAGAAACGAAAAGATCATCGTTGAGAGTAAGAGGAACCTTGATGCACAATTCAAGATGAAGGACCTAGGCATGATGCATTACTTCGTAGGTTTGGAGGTATGGAAGAGATCTGATGGGATTTTTCCTTAACCAAGGAAAATATGCAATAGAGATCCTGAAGAGGTTCAGGATGTTGGATTGTAAGGCCATATCTACATCATTGGTGGCTAACTTGAAGTTGTTTTGTGATACAACTTTAGAGACAGTGGATGCCACCATATAAAGTCAAATGATCAGTTCGTTGATGTACTTAACGAACACGAGATCATATATATGTTTTGTGGTGAACACATTGAGTGAGTACATGGTTGAGTGATCTGAATTTTAAGGGGGTATATGGTCTAAATTCAGATGCAAAATTCATAAAGCTATAAAGCTAATAGATTTTCATTGTGGATCAAGGAGATGCCCACCTCCTCATTAATTAATTGGGCTAACAAGTTGCCCATATGGGTCTCACCTCTCCATTATTGTATTGGGTTTTATTTTCCATTAATTAGTTAGTTGGGTAGTTAGATCGTTTATTATAATAATAGAGACCCATTTAATGAGCTCTTTCCATTATTGTATCGAGTTTTATTTTCCACTACTTAGTTAGTTGGGTAGTTAGATCTATTATACTAATAATAGAGACTCATTTAATGAGATATTTTTCAATTTTTCCAATGGACCATTTTTTGATACTATATAAAGGTCGAGCAAGCCTTCTCATAATATCAAATGACTCATTTTGGCTTCTCTCATATTCTCTATTGTTCATTGTGAGATTAATTAGCTCTGAGTGATTTACTAGTAATTAGTTTTAGAGGTGAGGCTCCTATTTGAGCCTCACCTTCCGAGTACTTCATTTAAATTTTTTTGACCATGCTTCTTTTCATGCAAGATTGACAGGTCTAAGATCCTCCTCTCTCGACATTCAAGCCATCCAAATCTTAGCCCCCGAGATCTGGATCAGTGGTATGAGAGGGAGTACGCTCTCCATCGGAACAAGGGTTTGAAGCATGTTGTGCGTTCAAACATTTGTAAAAATAATAAACCTCCTTTTGGTACTATAGGAATCCATTTTTGGGGCCATACACTGTAAGCATCACAGTTGTCCACAGGCACTACAGGTTTTTTTTTTTTTGTTTTTTTTTTTTTGGATCTTCGTTCACCATTACAAGGAGAACCATACATGTATCCACTACATCCATTTGTCTGCAACATTTTCAAAACAATTGCAGGGTGTCCATGCTACCCACGGAGGTTCCACAACCTCTACAACAGTCCATGTTGCTCTACAAACCCTTGGCATCCTTCGTGGCCCTCTACACTCATCCAACTTCAAAAAGGTGTTGCAACCTATACACAGAATTTCAGATTCTATATCATATCTCATTCAAAACATCTCTTCAATATCTCAAATGGGTATTTCGTGGAATCTCATTTGACATCTTGTTTTGAGAGATATCATCGATTGAATCTGAGCATGTATTTGACCCAAGGAGGTCGCGCGTACCACCATATTCAAAAGGATTTTCTCCCTTATCAGGAAATTACAGAAGGAGTTCTGCATATGGATGGAAATATCTCTTCAAGAAATCAAATGGGTATTTCACGGAATCTCATTTTGCTTCCTGGTTTGAGAGATATCATCGATTGAATCTCAACATGTATTTGACCCAAGGAGGTCGCGTGTACCACCATCTTCAATGAGATTTTCCTCTCTTCCTAGGAAACTAAAGAAGGAGTTACACATATGGCTGGAAATATCTCTTCAATATCTCAAATGGATATTTCACATAATATCATTTGACTTCTTGGTTTGAGAGATATCATCAATTCAATATTAGCATGTGTTTGACCCAAGGAGGCCACGCGTACCACCATATCCAAAGGTATTTTTCTCCTTGCTAAGGAAACTATAGAAGAAGTTCCATTTATGATTGGAAATATCTCTTCAATATTGCAAATGGGTATTTCATGTAATTACATTTTGTTGTATGGTTTATGAGATATCTTTGTTTGAAGAAGCACATGTCTGTAACCAGTGTGGTCGTGTGCCCTTCAAATTTGGTCTGGTTTTATTCACTCCATGGGACACCTTAAAACAAGTTCCATATACCGATGAAAATATCTCTTCAGTAGCTCAAATGGGTCTTCGACGGAATTGTATTTCATCACATGTAGCATAAGTTATGAATAGATTTGCAGAAGGATGTTCACAGCCCCAAAGTCACAATTTTCCCATATTAATTTTTTTAATTTTGGGATTTTATTAAAAAAAAAAATATTTTTCTACCCATGTACAATGTCATTGTCAACTAGGTTATGGGTCAACCAAAAACCCACGGTTATGGGTCAGCCACACAAAAGCTTCTCTTTATTAGGTATTTTCACATTGTAATCATAATAGTGCAATAATGGGGTTTCTCTTTTCAGCATGGGTGAAATGATGGGGACCATCATTTTCTAAGGGGGTAGGAATGATCTGAATTTTAAGGGGGTATATGGTCTAAATTTAGATGCAAAAGTCATAAAGTTATAAAGTTAATTGATTTTCAATGTGGATCAAGGAGATGCCCACCTCCTCATTAATTAATTGGGCTAACAAGTTGCCCATATGGGTCAAAGAGAGTCTCACCTCTCCATTATTGTATTGGGTTTTATTTTCCACTAATTAGTTAGTTGAGTAGTTATATCTATTATTATAATAATATGGACTTATTTAATGATCTATTTACATTATTGTATCGAGTTTTATTTTCCACTACTTAGTTAGCTGGGTAGTTAGATCTATTATACTAATAATAGAGACTCATTTAATGAGATTTTTTTTACTTTGTCCAATGGACCATTTTGTAATGTTATGTAAATGCCTAACAAGCCTTCTCATAATATCAAGTGACTCATTTTGGCTTCTCTCATATTTTCTATTGTTCGTTGTGAGATTAATTAGCTCTACGTGATTTACTAGTAATTAGTTTTAGAGGTGAGGCTCCTCTTTGAGCCTCACCTCTCGAGTACTTCATTTACATGTTTTTGTCCATGCTTCTTTTCATGCAATATTGATTGGTATAAGCTCCTCCTCTCTTGGCATTCAAGCCATCCAAATCTCAGCCCCCGAGATCCATATCATTGAGCTTAGACATGTTCACCTAATTGTAGAAAAACATGTGATGAGGTACTTGAAGGGTACAATTGATTATGGACTCAGATATATCTCAGATTGTGAGATAATATTGCAAGGCTACACATATTTAGATTGGGCAGGCAGTGTCACAGACCGGAAGAGTACATCTGGATGTTTTTCAGTTTGGGATCAGTTGTGATCTCGTGAATCAGTAAAGAAGCAGACTTGTGTGGCGCTCAATTCTGTAGAGGCAGAGTATGTAGCATCCTGTTCATCTTGTGGTGAAGCAGTGTGGCTTCGAAAGTTGATTACATGATTATTTGATCTTGAGGAGACCTGTACCTTTTGTGACAACCAAAGTTGCATAAAGTTTTCAGAGAAACCAGAGTGTCATGACAGGTCCAAGCATATCGAGATCAAGTACCACTATGTCTGGGACATGGTATAAAAGGGAGCACCAAAGATCCAATATATTTCCACCGATGAACAAGTAGCAGATGTATTGACCAAGCCCCTATCCAGAGTTAAGTATTTCAGATACAAGCTTGGAGTGGTCCAGAAAGACTTCTCCGATAGTGAGAAGTGATTGTTTTCTCCAGTAGTGAGATGTGTTCCCTAGTAGTGGGAAGTGATCCCTAGTATTGGGAGCTACTCAAACGCAGGTTGGTACTCCAACGCAAACTAGTATGCTACCCCAGTGCAGGTTGGTACTCCAACGCAAGCCAATATGCTACCCTAGCACAGGTTGGTACTCCAACGCAAGCTGGTATGCTACCCCAACGTAGGTTGGTACTCCAACGCAGGCTGGTATGCTACCCCAACGCAGGTTGGTATGCTACTCCAACGCAGGTTGGTATGCTACCCCATCACAGGTAGGTACTCCAATGCAGGCTGGTATGTTATCCCAGTGCAGGTTGGTATGCTACTCCAATGCAGGCTGGTATGCTACCCCAGCACAGGTTGGTATGCTACTCCAACACAAGCTAGTATGTTATTTCAGTAAAAGTGCAGAACTTCCTATGATATATAGATCTGTGATTGACAACAAGACAATGACCAGCTATATAGAAGCACAAAAGCAGTGATGATGATCGTGACGAGAAGAATACCTTCATTGCTAAGAGGGAGTGTTGAAGTTTGAGTAGCTTCGAAAGATATTCGTATTGTATTTGACCAAGACAAAACCCTAAAGAATAATAGTATATTATATTTGTTAAGACAACCCTATTGTGCCTTTGTAAAAGTCGTCCCTATTGTGCCTTGACAAGTAGAATGTAAAATAAAAGGATAAAGTGACAGGTCGGCCCAGACCTAATTTTAGGCTAGCCAAAATACTATTTATAAGGGAGGCTAGCGCCTCATTTGAACATACACACACACAAGGCTCTCAAGTCAAGAAGAGAAGTGCGCAAGTCTCAGAGGGAGACGCTACTGCAGCTAGAAGGTGACTTTGTGGAATATCTTGGTTTATCTCTTGGGTATATCTTGGTTATGAGGTGTGTTACTCTTCCCTAGTCAAGGGTTTGAGAAGGATCTTCCGCTTTGTTAGTTATCTCTTGGAGAGAGATGAATTTTTCTTGGTTGTTGAATCTATATTGAGGAAGTTTGTTGGGTTTTTCCCCTAGAGGGTTTTCCAAGGGTAAACCTTGTGTATGGTGTGGATGTTATTGTTTCAGTGATCCTTAATATGCATTTATTGTGCTAATTGTTTAAAATTAAAAGAACATTAATCTAATTAAATGCTTAAGATGAAATTTCAACAATATTCAACTATCTATGATGGTATATCTTATAGTTGTTTATGGATAATTGACTCTTCACTGATCATTGCTAGCCAATGCTTACAAGTATCATCCTCCATGGATGACAGTGGAGGTTCCCCTTGGTGGCTATTTGTTGATGAATTTCACCTTAGTATGTGTTGTGTTCCCTTCCAATTAAGTTTTGTATTATGTGCTAGCTACCCTCTCACTAGAATTGAGTGTTGGAATCTTATGATGATCCCTTGTTGGATAATTACATTCCTTGAGACATATGTGTGATCTGATGAATATACTCTTGACATTTCATTATGAGTAATCCTTAGTTGATATGATGTTAATATGATAAAGGTCTTATGATGTATCGATGCATTAGTTTGACTGATAGGATATGGTGTTCTGAACTCACCATCCCCCTTGTGCTTGCTTATACTAAGGATTTAGTATGATGGACCTAGACATCTATGCAACTGTGCAGTTTATAATGAGTGTTGATATTTCTTAATTAATTAATGATCATAGAATTAAATGTTCTTTAGAATGACCATTGGTAATTATTGGATGATGGTTAGCATGAGTAGTCTTTGATAATATGGTTGATACTATATACACTAGATGATTTGTTGATGTTCTCGATATTAATATTGCATGAAGCATTGGTACTCTTAATGATGACTATGTAGCAAGGATGACCCTTGATGGTGGTTTAATATTATATGTCCTTGTTCTGATATGATCAATGATGTGTCATGCATTGGATACTTTTCCTTATAGTTCATTTTATGATTTATTATATGTGCACTTGTTGAATGCCTCATTATGAGGTATATATGTATTGGATACCCTTCCTTTGATATGGTTCATGTTATGATTTATTATGTATGCACATGTTGGATGCCTCTTTATGATGTATACATGTATTGGATATGGCCCTTCCTTTGATATGTTTCATGTTATGATTTATGATATATGCACATGTTGGATGCCTCATTATGATGTATACCTATATTGGATACCCTTCCTTTGATATGGTTAATGTTATGATTTATAATATATTTACATGTTGGATGTCTCATTATGATGTATACTTGTATTGGATACCCTTCCTTTGATATGGTTCATATTATGATTGATGATATATGCATGTCAGATGCCTAATTATCATGTATACATGTATTGGATACCCTTCCTTTGATATGGTTCATGTTATGATTTATGATATTTGAGCATGTTAGATGCCTTGTTATGATGTGGGTTAGGTGGATGTCTTGTTAGAGAGATACTTCATGTTATATGAATTATGAATTATGTGCAGATGCTTATTGTTATGATGCGGGTTATGTGGATGCCATGTTAGAGAGACATTTTATGTTACATGAATTGTAATTTATGTGTAGATGCCCTTTTATGATGTGGGTTATGTGGATGCTCTATTGTTGAGATATTTTATTATGATTTATGTGTATATGGCTTGTTAATGAGATACTTCATGTAGTTGATTACGATTATGATGTTGTATGTATGCATTGGTATATTGGATGAACTAATATATTATAAGTTGAGGCCTTGTTGGACAAAGGGGAAATGCACTCAAGGAAAGGGATCTTATCTCAATGAGGATGCCTATATAATCCTAGTGCCCAGGAAGCTTGGGAAATGGGAAAAGACTTGTCAAAATGACCTCTAAAGTTAACTTGGGTAAATGGGTAGAAGGGGGAAGGGTTTTATTTCAATTTTACCTTGCTTTGGACACTTGTAAATTCACCCTCAAGCCCAAATTTTCCCTTTCATGAGTAAGGGGAAGGCCAAGAGACAAGTCTTGGTAAGATGTTACACTAAGAGGAACTATAAAAGAAGTGGTGTGGCCATTGTCGGGCTCGGCTCGTGAGGAAATGCTCTTTGGAACTTGGTATTATTGATGCAATGGTGTTATAATAAAGGAGAGTTGGACAAAATTGTGTTTATGCCGACCAAGTCTATGTGGATTAAGGGGTGGGAGTGTGTCTACATCAAGAGGATGTG
Organism: Picea sitchensis; assembly: GCA_010110895.2. Taxonomy (NCBI): domain Eukaryota; kingdom Viridiplantae; phylum Streptophyta; class Pinopsida; order Pinales; family Pinaceae; genus Picea; species Picea sitchensis. The sequence continues at coordinate 3,605 of SNQJ01S0003164.1, read as the reverse complement.
TTAAATCTCAGTATGCATGGTTCCTTGTATTGTTGGCCCAAATTATAGGATGCCACTAATGTGTGATTGCGATCACCAGCTGAAGGTGGCAGTAAGATCCTTGCATAATAGGATGCCACCATTGTTGTGGTTGTGATCACCAACGAAAGATGGTAGTAATCTCCTTGCTTGAAGGGGGGAACCACTGTTATTGTGGTTGCGATCACTAACTGAAGGTGGTAGTAATACCCTTGCACATCATAATCCTACGATATTTGGAGGTGTTGCAAGTCCATGAGCCTCTCCACTAAACTGTTGTAAGCCTAATTTATTTTCTCTTAATCACCCTTGGTTTGGATTCATCAGAATTGTTATGAATTGTGATTCCATTTCCTCATTGAGCTTGAGCCCTGCTTGGGGGGGGGCTATGAAGGTGGTTGCATTGGTTGGGTGGAAAATCGACCCTTGGAACAATTTCCCCCCATGTTTATTGAAGACTAGTTTGTAGGATCTAATGAAGATTGGTTCGTGGAATCTTTTTATATTATTATTTATAGGAGATAGAGTGTAGGTGGTCCAGCCTCATACTTCCACAAGCTACAGGTTCAGGTATTTTGCATTCGAGTATTTAATTGTGCATTGTTGGTTCATTGGGTGATGGTATAGTTTTCATGTTCTTTATGGGCCTTTGACGTACTCCTTATGTAGTTTACTTGTTAGATTTTATATATGGTTTCGATGATTCCAAATTTGGCCCACTTGTGATATATGATCTTAGTTTATGTTTATGGCAATGTGCTTCTTGTCAATTACTTAATATTTGAAATTATTAATCTATAAAAAAAATTGTTTAAAGTAACATTTAATGGGTTGTTATATTAAATTAAAAAAACAACATTATAACAACATGTAAACCTCAACATCAAAACCACTATTAAATATTACAAAGACATTTATTATCTTAAACAAAGGAAACTAATGTTTTACCATAAACTAATGCTAATGATAATAATAGTTCTAAATAAAAAAATAAAGAGAGTATTATTATCCTCTGAAACTAATAAAAGACATGAATGGTGTGACCACCATAAAGATTATTTTTGTTAATATTCACGGAATGACATTTAGAAAAACACTTAATTAGATATAACAATAAATAGAAACATGCTAAGAAAGTATACATAAGCAAACTCTATATAATGCAAGAAACAATTTGTAGATATATTATTCTGTCGGAACTCTATCTATAACATAGTTGGGATTGTAATCCCTTTTGTATTTCCACTGATGTTTCAGTCAAGTAGATGCCTCTTATAGAAGCTGGATTCGTGATGTAAATTTTATATTACTATTTAATATAAAGGTGATAATTTTCCAAATAAAATTTACTCACCGGTTACCCCTTTATTTGTAGGAGATGACTAAATAATTATATATTGGATCTGTGTTCATCGTAATTACACATTAACTACTAAAATCACACTTCGAGGTGTTCATCGTAATTACATACTAGTACAGCAGTTAAATAGTTGTTGGTGAACGTCGAAAGGATGATAAGATGAAACGAATCCTTAAAAGAATACATTAAATTTTATTATTGATAACAAATAAACGGTTGAGCTTCATTTATCTGGTGTTAATATTTTAATTTTTGTTAATCACTTACGTGTCAATCAATTAGCTATCAAAGTAATTTTTAAATATGATTAGGTAAATGTAAAAAAGTAAACACATAAACAATTGTCTTTATAATAGCTAGGAAGTTAATGATTGAAATCACAGCCATTTATTTTGTGTGACTACTAAGAATATTCCAGCCATATTTAATCATGTCCATTGAAAACTTATTAAGCACTAAACCCCTATTAAATCTGCCCATTATCAATAGGTGTACGCCTTTCAGCGTAATTAACTACTAAAATCACACCTCAAACACAAAAATGTACTTAGTGTTATTACATTGAAGTCAATAATAACCTACTCACTATTTAAAATCATTACTTATTAAAATCATTACTCGTTAGAAAACATATACATTCTAGGTAAACTTTTCTTTTGAGATTGTTTAGCCTAAATATTAATGTGTGAGGGGATTTGTCCCATAAGTTATTGTTAATCTAGTTGACATTAAAATCATTTTTCTTTCTTTCTTTTCTATCAGGAAACACTCTTTTCTAAGTATGTACTTGGTCGAAGAATGATGTTGCAAGTTGTCCCACAAATTATTGTTAATCTAATTGACATTAAAATCATTTTCTTTTCTTTCTTTTCTATGAGGAAACACTCTTGTCCAAGTATGTACTTGGTCGAAGAGTAATGTTGCATATGGGGTGTTCTAACTATAGGGACATGCTAATTGTACTTATGCTCGTCATGCTTCTTGGTGTTGGGGGTGCACTAGTTGGAAACACGCTAGCGATCAGCGATAATTGTGTGTTGACAACGTGCTAATGATACGCATCAAATTGCTTTGCACTAGTTAGGATAGCGCTCAAGACATGTGCATAATCAACACTCAACAAAGTCCACGGTTTCTTGATCGCAACAAATATTGCCTTGTTTTTACTAATAAAGTTGTCCTATCAAATCATATGTGATTGATAGTTTAGTCAATCAATATTATAACTTCGCACTAGGTCAATCTTTCCTTTTTCTTTTTTTTTTAAAGTAAATGTCACGTATGGTTTCCATTTTTCATTAAAGCATTGTTGTAAGTATGGAAAAATATTTTTATAAAAATAAAAGTAAATATGATAAATGAAATAAAATGATAGTTTATATACTACTAATAATAATAATTGATTTTTAAGGTCACTGTCAAGTCAGCACATTAAATTGGTGTATGAGACTTTTTTGTTTGTGGGACAAGGGACTTCTATGAGATTCCCTTGTTTGTGGGACAAAGGATCCCCTCCACCCAACAATTTGACTAATAAAATTATGAAAATATACATACCCTACCCCTTTGGATTTGAACCTATAACCTCTTAAAAAGAAACACATGTTCTTAAATAAAAATAAAAATAAACATGATAAATGACATATAATAATAATTTATTTAAGACATATAATAACGATGAAGATATAGAAAGATAATATGAAAATAAAGATAAACATGATAAATGATAGTTCATATACGACATATAGCATATAACGATGGTAAAGTTAAAATGATAAATGACATCTAATGATAATTCGTATACGACATATAATTATAGCAAAGTTATGAAAAGATAATATAAAAATAAAGGTAAACATGATAAATGACATATAATGATAGTTCATATACGACATTTAACATAATATATAACGATGGTGAAGTTATGGAAATATAGTGTGTTTATAGTTTACTGATATGAAATAAAGTTTTTAAATTTTTAATTAAAAAATGAATATTAAAAATGTTTAAATTGAAATATTATTTTTTAGTAAATAAATACAATTAATTAATAAAAATAATGTTATTAATAAAATACATGTTAAAATTATAAATAAAGGTGTAAAGTTCTGGTTAATATAATGAAAATTAAAATTATAGTATTTTCATTTTATTAGTGTAATTTATCTTAATTATTAATGTATGAAGTATTTAGAAGGATTTAATCTCTTATTCTATAAAAAAAAAA
>SNQJ01S0003163.1:237125-256341 GCA_010110895.2 Picea sitchensis | reverse complement strand
GATTTTTTGGCATTTATGGTGTTTCTCTTGAAGGAAGGTGTTACAACTAGGGTTTGCATGGTTATTTCTTCATGATTTGTAAGTATTTTTCTGCAAAACTTCTTGATTGAATGGTTGTAGTTTGATTTCTTGCATCTATTTAAAAATATTGCTGAATCAAAACCCTAGGGGACAAACACACAAGTAGGTCGTTGTCTCATGTCCCCTGATAGAGAAGCCTTAAGCCATTTAAGAAAAAAAAGAGAGCCTAGCCATAGCTACATTCCTTTTCTTTCTTCCTTATGCTAGCCGTACCCTTTTGAGCCAAGAAGAGTGAGACTTCCCTGGCCTAGTCTTACTACACCAGGGCCGTACTGTTCTAGGGTTTGCTGATAGGCCTTGCTCTAGCAACACCTCCCTCAACAAAACCTCCTGTCTTGGTCTATTTTTTCCTGTTTTTTGGCTAGCTGTTTTCCAGGAAGGAGGAGAGAGCTCGAGGCCTTGCTTTTGCAACACCGGAGTGAGCCCCTCTCCCCTATGGTTCTGCTTTTAAGGCCCTGCTCTAGCAGCACCTTGAAACTTTTCCCTCCAGTCCTTTGAAATCTCTTTTCCTTCAACTCTTGCGTCCATCATTTATTGACTCCTTTAACCCTAAGGCACTGATCTCCAGCCTCCAGCGTTGAAGTGAAATCAAATCCAAACACTCTCAAATTTCTTTTAAACTGAAACCCTAACTACACTAACCCTAACCTACTAACCCTAGAATGCTGACGTCACCCTTGGTTATTTCATCTTGATGCAGCAACGTTTCACTTTATAAATTGAATGGTAGTTGAGGGCATTTATTAGACTAAGTATTGATTGATTACATTGGAGGCCATATCATTTTTTGACAAGTGACATATTTATCATTGCCATTTTGCAAACACAGACTTCGTCAATATTTACTTTTAAAAAATTGCTTATATTAAATATCAGATAGTCATTGATTTATGAAGTACTAACCAAGATTGCACATATTAGTTTCCTTGTTGTGTTGTCTCAAGCAGGTGCTTTTCTTTTCTTTGGTTATACTCTATTATTGGTTGTTTAGTTGGGACTATCTGATTGGTGGTAATCTGTGAGGGGGAAATTTGTCTTTGTACTATTAGCCTTTGCCCTTTCAAAACCCCAGGTTACCGGGGACGTCTCCCCTGGGCCTAGCCTCCCTAAATAGAAAGAGCCTCCCCATTGTGGTGACATTGGGTGGGGAAGGTTCCTGTCTCGTCAGTTTGACCTACTATTCTTTAGCCTTTCTTGCATCTACAAACTGTGCGATAACACCTCCTAATACTTGCTTCATTCATGAATACATGCTCTTCTTTTGGAAATATATAATCGGCTCTCTCCATCTAGGAGAGTCCACGCTTCCGTCTGCATCCTTATTGCTTTCTGCGAAGTGTCACAAATCTTTTTCCAATTTCCTCTTGATTGCTGACTTCTTTTTGTCTTTACTTCTTCTAGGTTTCTTCAAGATTGATTCTGATTTTGGCTTATCTTGCAGTTGTTACTTATGTAATAGCTTCCACATGAATTGTTGATGTACTTCATCCTTTCATGTGTATTTCATGACTTGTAGTCATTGTGATAGCAAGTCCTTATTTTGTTCATCTTTCATAGGTGTAGTTTCTTCTTGAACATCTTATCTTATAAGAAATAGATATGCAAGATATGTACATAAACTATGTAAACATGGTATGTACAAGAACTATGAAGAATATTGTTACTTTGTCTTAGAAGAAGAAGTATGTTTTATCCTACTTGGTCTTCTTTGAGGGTTTCCTTTCTTCAGCGACTGATGCTTCGTGTGTCTCCTTCCTTTTCTTTAGCTCAGGACATATATTTCTCTTGATTTGGATTCTTCCTTGAGCCAAACTTCCTTTTGTTCCTGAAATTCTTGAATCTTGCTGTGAAGGCTTGATCATCATATTTCTTTTGAGGTTTCTCTTTTGCACTAATCCTTGATTCTTCTTGTGCACAAGTCCAAAGTTCTTCAAATGTAGGATACTCCTTCCTTGTGTTCATGCTTGCAGCAAATGCATCCCATGTCTTGGGAAGACCGTTGAGTACTATATTTACCAGTTCCTTCTCTGAAATGATTTCCTCAATAGCTTGTAGTTGATCTCTTAACTAATAGATTCTCACAAAGTATGATGTTATGCTGTCATCATCATTCATCTTCATGTCACAGAGCTCATTCTTCAGACTCATTACTTGTCCAATGTTTCTGACTGAGAAGAGGTTTGTTAGGGCATCGTACATATTCTTAGATGAATCAAGATGGGAGATGTAGGGTATCAAGTGGTCTTTTATAGAATCCACTATGATACTCATGGCATTGATGTCATTGTCTTTGAACTTCTCCATAATTGCAACGTTCTACGGTTCCTTCTCTTTTCCTTCTTCAAACTCTGGTTCCACAATCTTTCCTTTCACGATATCCAACACTTTGTTCTTGGAAAGGATGAGATCAATCCTTGTCTTCCATGCTCTGAAGTTAAAATCCCCTTCTAACTTGTTTTCTGACTTCATAGAGTAAGTCATGTCTGCTTTGACTTGGTCAACCCTAGATTTGACCAAAAACTCAAACTTGATGTCTTAGCTCGTTGAGAGTACCAGGAGATGTGCTAGGCTAGGGCGCACTAGTCTATCCTAAAATTAGGTCAATCCCTTCACTTAAGGTGTCTCACCGAGAGGGTTAGGGTTTCGTTGCTGCAGCAAAAAACTGGTTGCAACTGCAACTGCAACTGAGCAAATCCTCCCAATCTATCTTCCATCGGTTAGACTGTGCGAAGATAGTGTGGGCCCATAACCTGTTAGAAAGTAATGGATGTGCTTGTTTAACCATAGACAATATAGCAATATTGTCACCCAACCATAGGCCGAAGCCACCCTCGAGCACCTTAACCTTGTCAGAGATTCATTCCAGAAGAAAACCCTAGGCTGGATAGCCAAACAAAGGTGGCGCACCTTTCTCCAAGGATAGCACACCAAGCAAGAGCAACAAGAGATGATCAGAGAGTCCAAACCATAACCAAGAGAGAGTCCAAGCCAAAACTGAAATCTGCTAGCTGCAGCATCTGCAACAACTCTCCTCCAAACTTGCGCACAAACTGGCCAACTGCAGTGCGCACAAGTGTTATTAACCAATTAATTAGGGTTTCTTCTTGCTTCCCGGAATATTCTATTCTCATCAGGTTTACACGTGGAGATAAATACCACCCACAGCTACCATAATATCAACAAGAGCACGATTTTCTTTTGAAGAATCTTCCACTCATCTATTTCTAAGTCTAAGTTCTTCTTGAGTGAAATCTGTCCATAGTCGATCAAAGGTTGGTAGAGCTTCTCTTCCATTGATACTTTGAATGAAAGGCTCCCATGATTTTGGAAGATTTTGGAGGGTAGTTAAGACAATTTCTCTATCAGACATGATTTCCCCAATGGTCTCTAGCTGTTCTTTAATCTCTGATAACTTCATAAAGAAGAGTGCAATTGAGTCACCCTTTGTCATCTTGGTACTTTGAAGTTGGCTCTTTAAGGTAGGAGCTCTGAAAGTATTGTCACTTTCAAACATTCCTTTTAAAACTTCATATATATCATAGGTTGTCTTCAGATTGGCAATACGAGGCAAGAGGTGATCTCTGACTGATTAGATGATTATTTTTCTTGCTTTGACATCTTCCTTTCTTATCTTCTTCTCTATATCTGTAGTTGTGGCTGGTAGGACTTTAGTTGTCACATCCAAGAGATCATCTTCTTCAAGAGTGACTAGAAGCTTTGATTTCCAGGGGCTGAAGTTGCTTGCTCCATCAAGCCTATCTTCTACTAAAGTTTTGTTCTTCATTTGGTTGGTTTCTTCAAATTCTCAACAACTGGATTTAGAAAACCTAATGATTAGGTTAAATTTGCAACCTTGGATTATATTGGAAATATGACTGCCAATAATCAATTTGATAGTATCACGGAAATGCTTGCAGATTCAGGAACACGTTTCTTTAGAAATCCAGAATTAATATTCTCCAGGAAATTTCGGCACTCTAGAAACCCCAGGGCCAAAAATCAAAATTTCTTGGAATTTCGTTTTGAGAGCTTCTGGAGATGCGCTGGAAGAGGCCGTACTCTTCTATGCCAAAAGTATCCTCAACGTCCAAGTTTTGAGAGGCTGAAACACCCAAAAGAAGAGGGTCGTATGGAATTTCTTGAAACCCTAGGAGGGTCGTACGGTTCTGCAGAAGAGGAGGGATGACTGGTAAAAGATGAGACTTGGTAGATGCTTGTGCAATGGGTTCTTTCAAGACCTATGCTCTGATACCATGTTGATTTTTCATAAGCATTGGGTTAAGCATGAAGTTCATTCCATTTTATCATTTAACCATAAACATAAATGCTGCAGCAACCAAGATCACAAGAAGAAGCACCATGCACAAGAACACAAAATGTATCTTGGGAAACCCTTCTCAACAAGGGAAGAAAACCCAGCCAAATCCTTTGCTATAATCTTCAAGAGAAGGACCTTTATCACCAAGAAATACCTAGCACACAAGAGGGTGCTCAAACCCTAGAACTTTAGCGCCCAAGAGAGGTGCACACCTTTTGCCAAAGAAGTGTACTTGCTGAAATTTCCAAACTCACAAGAAAAGATATATTTCCACAATGGGGAATTTCCCTTTACTTATATTAGACTTGTCCTATCAACTAAAGTGCCTATTGGCTCAACAGGGACGACCTCTCTAAGACATATTATTATTATTATAATAATTAATATTAATATTAATATTAATTATCTTTTACATATATTATTAAACATATTAAGGTGGGGCCGACCTATACCCTTTACATAACAATTAGGGTTACAGGTAAGTCTGACTCTTGAACAGTATATAGCAAAGGATCTAATACACCCACTAGTGCTCATCCACTAGGGGTACATCCATAGGGATGTCATAGCTCTGATTCACTGCATTACACAGAAGAACCAGATCTTCACACGTTCACCTGTGCTCGTCCACAGGAATGTCCACTCTACAGATCTTCTTTCCCACTGCCTCACACATGATAATCATCTGGAGTCTTCTCGTCAACTCTGCTGCTCAGAGGAGGCTAATGCATCATCTTCATTTCTGTTCTCATGACAATGCACCCAACACTTTGGGATTTCACACGTTCACCTTGTGCTCAGCCACATGCACGTCCTAACTCAACAGATCGCCTTTCCCACTGGATAATCATCTGGAGTTCTTCTCAACTCTCTAAATGGAGGAGGTCATCTCTATGTTCCCAGCTCTGTCTCGGGCAGGAACCACGTGCCCTTCTTAGGGTCTTTCTCTCAGGTTTGTAAGCTAAGAGAAAGACTTCACATAGCAGCAATGATCCACACCTCACATGTTTGTAAGCTGGAGAATGTCTCACATAGCTGCAATCATCAACACAAACAAGGTTTATTTGAAATACTTGAAAGAGATAAACTTTGCAACCTGCTTTGTAAAGAGAACTTGCAAAAGATACTTGGAAATTGAAATATCTTTGCAACACTTGAAAGTGATTTGTACCCTGCTTTGTAACTGAAAAGAGAAATTGCAAGATACTTGGAAACTGAAAGATTATAAGACTTATTTCTGATAGTAAATAAAAAATTCTAAACTAAACATGCATAAACAATTGAAAGTTCCTTTTAATTAATCATGCATGTGAAATGTGAGTGTTTATGTGTGTTCGATTCACTTAACTTGTATGTGTGTTTGAGAAAAGAGATTAGACATGCATCAACAGAAAGAGAGCCAAACCAAGACACACAAATCCCCCTAATGGGGATGGAGAAACTGGGCACAAAAGGGTCCGCTTTTATTGCACCGATTACACTGAGAACAAAGTTCTCTTTGTGCTTAACTTTAGAAACTTGGATCCCTATAAGTTTTGGATCTTGAAGCAACTACAAGAAAAATAGGAGAAAAACTTTGTTGTTGAAGTAGAAACCAATGTTGCCAGAACCGAACCGGTCATCGAACCGGTCGACCCCAAAAACCAGAACCGGACCGGAACCGGAAAAAAACCGGAAAAAAACCGGATCAAAAAACCGGTTTCTAAAAATACATAAAATATTCAATTTTTCGAAGAAAAAAAATACATATTCATGTGGATCCATGTGAATCTGATTCCAGATTCCAAACCATTATACAAATTTGCAAAGTTTCTCATATATATTCCTTATTGCATCCATGTGAATCCAATTCCCGGAATCCGGATTCCAAACCATTATACACAAATTTCCAAAGTTTCTCATATATATTCAATGTTCATGTGCATCCATGTGAATACGATTCCAGAATCCATTATACCACACAAGAGTTTGCAAAGTTTCTCATATATATATAACAAAGTAGTAGTGTATAAAACCAAAAATAGCACTAAGAGTAAGTGCACTCCATGAGTCCATAATACATATGAAAAGAAGAATCAAGATACATCATCAAAAGGCTCTAGAGTCTAAATGGCAGAAACAACTCTAGAGAGTCGGAGACTACACAATCTAATAATAATCTGAATCTGCATACTAAAACTCAAACTCAAAGGACTCATACTCAGACTCAGAGTCATCATCTGATTCTACACTCTCAACATGAGTAGGCGAGCGGAGGATTACGAGGCGGCTTGGTCCCACGGTCCCGAGGAAGGCAAAGATCACAGTGCGGTGATGCAACATCGGTGCACACATTCTCTTTATGTGGTTGGGGATCCAAATCCATCCATGAAGGTCATCATGGTCAAAGGAAACAGCTGAAGTTTGAGAGTCTCACAACCCAATCGATGAGGGATCAATATCATCCAAGAATATATTGTTGGATTTAGGGGTCTTGTTCATCAATTGGTTGGCACCCTCAACCTAAGGTTATCTTGAACAAAGACCATATCATTCAGCCGTTTTGCTCTAAGCGGTTTCTCTTCTTAATTGTGTATCGCTCAAAAAACACTCCGGTTAGTTTCTTTTTGAAGCGCGCATGTCTGGCTCAATATACGAAATACAAATTTCTACAATTCAGCGCGGCTACCAATTAGCGCCGCAATGCATGTAAGACAAAGAGATTTAGCAAAAGGATTTTTTGAAAGTTTGATTTAATTTTGCCATGAATAATATAATTGAAACTTTGAAAGACTTTACAATTACGTACTTGGTGGATCTCTTGCTCTACCTCGAGCAACCATAGCCATACCAAAGGTACCAATACTCTCATTGAAATGCAAGAGTTTTTTGTGTATCTCATCTTGTTTGACCCGAATCGGGGACCATGCGCTCAATGCATTTGTATAATCCTTCTTTTACCTCCCCATCTGTTTCAAAATCTTTTGTGTAATGTTACCTTTCAAAGAGTTAAAACTTAAGAGTCAATGAGTTTGAACTTTGAAACATTAGCTAAAATACATAAAGTTTAAAAATTTAGAAATAAAATTTAATAATATCTCTTAAAACTTTGAAATTACTTACTACTTACCTGGGATTCAAGTAATATCTTACAGCATGTTAAGGGCGATGGAGTTGTTTATTCCATCTTTTATCAATGATTCTCCACAAAGGAAGATACTTTTGCCTTTTGGCTTGATAAGCTTCCTTTATTGCCTCCTTGGCACGATCCATGGCCTTGTAAACAAAACCCATGGCTGGTTTATCACCATCCACCATTCTCAAAACTTTCACAAGAAGTGCACTAAATAGCACTATCTCCTCTGCCCTTTTTCAAAATGATTTCTCAAACACTTTTTTCAACAATTTCTTTGCCTTGACCTTCTTGCTCCATTGGGATGCATTCCACTCATCACGAGAGAACATCTTCCCCACCGGGTTGGCTTTTTGGTCAATCATGGATTTACAGCGATAAGAAAATTCGTTTGCAAAAGCGTGTGATATAGGCCCGGGCGACAATCTCTCTTCCATGAGTGTTTTTTCTCATAAGGTTCAAAACCATGAGTGGTTGTAGATGTATCTTGTTATGCTTTTACCTTGTTCCACTATTTTTTTTCACCCATTCAATTTTCCCCAATATCCTCAAGCATGAGGTCCAAACAATGGGGTGCACATGGAGTCCACCAAATGAATGCGATGCTTCTCCTCTAACACATCTTTCGGTACCTTACATAATTTACTGACATTATGCAATGTCTTGTACAACGATACGCACCACCTCCTCAACTACTTCATCCAAATTTACTATTTCGTCTTTTGGATGAAGTAGTTAATTTGCATCTTTCACTTGATCGGATGCATCCAGCGATTAGGAACATAGTTCCTTTAGGGCAACATAAGGAAGTTAGAATGAATGCGGGGATTTGCTGTCAGTCCATCCATGGAGACATGATTGTACCACATTTTGACCCGGGGACTCCTTGAACTCTGTGTGGTATTCCTTTATTCTTTCAACTTCATTTTTTAGCGATTCCCCTAATATCTTCATAACCAGTTCCCTTGAAGCCCGATCCACATGAAGCTACGACATCCAACATAGGTTGGTAATAAACATACCTTATGTTTGCATCATACCACCACCTAGCAATGCATTCCAAAGCAACCTCCTTTTCTATCTTCTTCCATTTAGCATCAATGGTGGGTTGAGAACCGGGGATGGTGGAGTAAAAATGTGTCAAAAGGTTACCACGAGGCCTTTTGTATCCTGATGCACCAGCACCACTCCCACCAACATGTTCTACTTCTCTAGGATTGGTATAAGGATCATTCGGATACCCATGGGTTGGGAAAGCAGAGGATTCCTCAAACTAGGCATTCTATCTTGAGGATCACTATCAAATCTAGTTCTAGTTTGGGTTCCACTACTACTTCCCCCACCTCTTTTTTAAGCTTTTTTTAGTCTTGGCTTTCCTGCTGCTTGATAGTTTTCAATATGGCCCATCATCTCGGCTTTTAGTTCATCAGAAACTTCCAAACATGATTTTATATTCCCCCTTGCATTGACTAGATGTTGTTTGATCCTATGAATACCCCTCCCACCAACCCCCTTTTGACAACAATTACAAACCAATGCCCCATCAATCACTTGGCAATGAAGCCATCTTTGGATCTTTCTTTTCTTTAGAACCATGGACATTGGAAACAAATAAAAATCTGAAAACTTCTAGAAATTTTAATTGCTAGAAGCTAGGAAAAAAGTTGAAAACAACAATTTTTTGGTATAAAAACAACAGTTTAAAGGGAAATGAAGTGCATGGTTATACCTTGAAACAGAAGCTCAAATTTGCCCAGAAGAGGCTCCAAAACAGCTCCAAATATGCTTTCCAAAATAGCTCCAAATATGCTTCCAAATTCGGCAAAATAACTTTCCAAATCAGCTTCAAGAAAAGGGGCAAAATAACTCTTCAAATGGGCCCACCAATCACCTCTCCAAAATAAGCTAGCAACCTCTCCAACTCGTACTGAAATCAACTCTCTAGAACTCAAGAAAAACTCTTAGCTTAAAAACTCATGAGAAGCCAAATGGGTAGTGTGAGTGAAAGGGGTGGGGTTGGTTTATAAGTTTATTAGGAGCTCCTAGAAAATTCTAGAAGCTTCCCAAGCTGTAAGTTTATTAGGAGCTCTAGAAAATTCTAGAAGCTTCCCAAGCTTGGGCCCAACCCTAATCTTTTAAAAAAAACCAAAAAACATCTTTAATTTGCGTCCGCGGCCTTCTTGACAGTTTTGACCGGTTCCGTACGGAACCGGCTGGTTCAAAGAAAAAAACCGGTTCCGTACGGAACCGGTCAAAAACGGTTCTCTTCACCGGTTTGAACCGGAAATGCTCTGAAACCGGTCGGACCGGCCGGTTTTGCCGGTTCCGGTCCGATTCTGGCAACACTGGTAGAAACCACCCGGGGTGCTCCGAAAGCCTTGATTTCGCCAAACTTGATGGAATCTCCCCTTGTTTTTGGATGGAACTGATAAAAACCAGCAAGCAAAATTAGTTAGAAGATGATAGAAATCAATTTAAAAGACTAACTAAAACTTGAGAAAAAATTACAAAAAAATTCCGAAAATTTTCTAAGTCAAAATTTGAAATTTTCTGAGACTTTTGACACTTTGAACTAGCCTAAACTAATCTCTGTTAGTTACTTCTGTTTTCTGTCCCAAAAAACAGCAAGCAAGAATTAACCAATTAGTTTGATTTAAACTGAAAAATGAAGCAACTTCTAGCTTTAAAATTTGAGTGAAAAATGTAGAAAATTGCTTAGAAACTAACTTAGATCTACCCTGTAGTTGGAAAACAATTTAATTTAGATCTAAATACTTCATGCATGCAACATTAGATACTAATATTTAGCCTTTAAAACAGATCTATCTAACATGCATGTATAGAAATAAGAAGGGAGAATAAATTTTATCAATTTTGTGGAGCCTTTGCTTGAGCCTCAAGAACCCTTGGGCAATGGAGTCTTTCTTTGGTGTGAAGAAGAGGGAGGAAGTATTCTGAAGTGCCTCAAGAGAACACAAGGAAGAAAGCAAGCTTCTTTGATCCTCCAAAAGGTTGGCCTTTCAAACTCCAAGCTTCTGACAAGTACCTGCACAAAAGATGTTTCCTACAAGAGAGACTTTGTTCCACGTTAGTTTAAACAAAAACTTAACATAAGAATCTAAGCATCAAATGCATTAAACAAGCATATAGCATAACAAACAAGTAAACCATATACTCTAATTGTATAGGAATATCCTTACCATAGCTTTCATACAAATACGAGAAAGAAAACTAAGAATAATATTACCTCATAAGCATAAATTCCATCCACACATTTGAGTCAACACACCAATCTTGAACTCCAAAGCCTTTTGATTCAATTAATAAAGAGAGATTACAAACATGTATAGTAAGATCACCCAAGCTCCAACTAACAATGGAGGAGGGGTAGCCTTGCTTATATAGCATAGGTGGTGACAACTCCAAAGAGGGATGCATGAGGGTTTAGGGTAGATGCGCTAGAGTGAAGGGGAGTGGCGCATGAGTAAAGGGAGAGAGGTGTGGAGTGGAGAGGTAGTGGAGTAGGGAGATGGGAGAGTGTAGGGTGAGTGGGGTGAAGTGAAGTGGGAGAGAGTGGAGTGGTGAGGTGCGTGAGGGCTTTGGAATGTGTGCCATCCCTTTAGGATGCGCCATCTCATCAAGTGGGGTCGAGTCCCCACATTGGGATCTCCTCCACGCATTTATCCCTCAGTGAAGTCGCCTCCACCTTAGCTTAACTCGCCTAGGCCTCTAGTTAACTGGGGACACAAGAAAAATATGTTTCCAACATGTTCCCCAGTTCTCCTAAAAAATAAGAAATGAATTAAATTACCCATTTTCCGTAAATTTCGAGTAAATTTAATTTTTTAATGATAATAATCACTTTTTTGTCTTGAAAGAAGGGAAATAGGGGTTTACATGATACGCTGGACTGGAAACGACCATAAATATGGCATATGACAATGTTTGATGCCATATTTTTACAATTTTTGACTTAGAATTAAAAAATTCCATTTTTGCGGGAATTTAATTAATTCACTGAAACATAAAAAACAACCCTATCAAACCTAGCCGCAATTTCTACAAGATTCAATCAAGATGACCTAGTATGAGATCATATACATTCAGACACTAGGCACTGGTTTTCCATGCCAACACCTAACCACCAACACATACTCCAGCTCTGGAGTCAGTCTTCTGAGTGAAAAGCTTAGAAATTATTTAATTACCCACAAAGGCAGGAAGAAAAAATAATTAACAAGTGAAAAAAACACTCTAGAGTACATGATCGTACCTAGGTCTTAGGTGGCCAATAGCCTTTTACAATATCTCATACTCAGGTCATTTATTACAATGGTGGAAATGTGGAAAAAGGTGGTCTTTTGAAAGACCGGCTGAATTCTGAACTCTGTCATATGAGCACTGTCTGTTCATTCTTTGGCGGCTCTTAAGGAAATCCAGCTTGTGCAAACTGGTGGATAACAGAGACAACTATCAACACAATGAAGAATGTAAAGAATTTCTAGGTGCTACAACAAATTACAAAGTACAACTATTAACAAATGAAATAAGCAAGCACTTGTTAGGTCTAACTTCTAATAGAGCAATAATTGAACTAACTCAAATTGATTTTGCAGGAAAAAGAAGGAGAAAGATCAAGATTGCATCCACAACAACACAACAACTCAACACCCAAGCTTGAAGTGCCCCAAGAGAGGTGCACAACTTCAAAGGGGCTGCTCAAGATGACCAATGTGCAACTTCAAAGGAGATGAGACCACAAAAGAAAACCTCCACGGGCAAAGGTGCGCAACTTCAAAGGAGATAGATAAAACTTGAAAATGGCCTCCACGGGCACACTAATGCGCAACTCCTAAACTCAACAAATTAGTCCACCCAAAATGCTCAATAAAATTGCTTGAAAGATACTTGAAATGAAAGTGTTGCAGAAAGTAAAGAGCATGAACCACTTAAAATGAAATGTGAAGTTAAACCATAGGTTGTGTAGGTAAATTTTAGAAATTAGATTGATTAGATGAAGTTGAATCCTAGACTAGGTGACTTCCCCAAAACTCCCACCGCTTTGGCCAAAAGGACTGTTGGGTGCTCAAGAAGCAAGGCAAACAAGGCCTTACCCTAGCTCCACAGGTCAATCCTGGAAACAAGGGTGCTCAACAAGGGGGACACCTAGTGCCGCGAGATCATCCCTGATCTAGCACCCCAAGCCGCCTCCACAAGTTCCTTGTTTGATGGCGAAAGTTGCAGCAGTTAAGGGTGATCTAATTAAACTAAAAGATTGATCTCCCTTGAGACTAAGATAGATTGATTAAACAATTAAAGATTATTTGAGTTAAGTGCTTGAAAGTGTTGAGATTTGGGTACCTTGGAAAGTGGCCCCCCTTGTGTTTGTGAGCTTCTAAACACATGAGGGAATTACTTTGTACCTTGTACTATGTACTTTGTGTCTAATTTCACTTTGACTTAGGAGATTTAAGTCAAAAGTGAAATTTGGTCATTTTAGCCTATAGTGACAATTAATTCACAAAGTGGGTGAATTAATAGACATAAAGTGAAACTATGGAAACTTAAGTAAAGTGGGTTTTGGTTTGAGATTTAGTTGAGATGATCTCAACCATTGATTAGGGATGAGATGAGATGATCTCATCCACCCATCTTTTAGGTATCCTCATGCTTCCTAAAGGAGGGTGCAAGGGGCAAAGGAAAGCTCATTCCTTGTTTTGTTCGCTTGAGGAGAAGGAGAAGGAGAAAGAGGATGAGAATGGAAACATATGTTGAGGCTAGCTTGGGCGCTCCCTTCCATGGAGATAGCCAACAAGCTTTGGGTCTCAGGTTGTTTTCATCAATCAATCAATTGTAAGGTGTGAACTAGTGCCTTTAGGGTAAATGGAGTCACTTTTGCAGCGACAATCTTAAGGGAAACAAATGATAATGAGTGAGCTAAAGACAAGAGGGAGGATAGTTGAGGTGTTAGTAACCTAAGGCCTCAATCATCCAAAACCCTAGAAGGAAAAAGCTACTAGGAAGTAGGTAACCCTAGGCCCTAGCGGTTTTCCTTCTTCTTTAGGTTAAGATTGAAATAAAATTAAAGCTTAGTGAAGCATTGGTACTAGAGTGCTACAAAGGTAGGGCACTAGCATATGCTTCAATGAAGGTGTCTTCTAGCAAAATCAAGTAGGTGGATAGCTATTAAGAGAAGAACAATAACATGTGTTTTTATCCTAGGGTTTCACACTAGCAATTTGATAATCTTATAAATGAAAAGTAAAAGATACCATAACCATTCAAAGAAAGAAGGATTTCATATTTCTACTTATGTTCACCAAGAATAATCTAGTCACAAGCCCTAGTTGAAGACTTTCCACCATGAAAATGCAAAAATACACCAATAAAATCTCCCTCCAAGAGTTGCACACCACTTAGTTCAGCCAAATAGCCTTAAAAAAGGTCGAATTTCAGACCTAACTTGTGTGTGAGTGAAAATGATGATTAAAAAAGAGAGTTTGATCTCTTATTTATACAATACAAGTGACCTTTAATTACAAATTTGGTCAAAAAAAGGCCGACATGGCCAGTTTACATGAAAAATCCAATTTTACATAAAATTGTCAAATAAAACCCTAAATTCATCTTTGTAGGGTGACGTCATGCATCTCCTAGGGTGATATTAGGCTCCTAGTTGGAATGCTAGGCATCCAAGTGAAACGTTGGGGCTCAAAACCCCTCAGGAACTGCCACACGTGCCAACCAAAGTCGTCATCATGCTGGATACCTCCACTGGATGACGTCAAGGCTTTGAATGATGACGTCAGGGTCCTTCAAAGGCCAACGTTGTGGTGGGAGGGAAAGACCCCCCTGGGTCCAGGCCTGCCAAAGTGCCTCTGGTGGAACGTCCTCCCCTTTCTCTAGTGCAAGCCTCTGGTATCTCTCTGCCTCTGGCTGGGGTCTAAACATCCATCTGGTGGGATTTTAGCCTTATGGAGGTCCGAGCTAATCATCTCCCCATATGTACATGTCCATCGAGCATGGTTCTGCAGCAACCTAAGTTGCATGAAACAGGGAAACGTTTCTGAGTTTCCGAAACCGGGACGATACAAAACATGCCCTCAAGAAATGGAAATGTCAGGGGAAACGCTGTATATATATATATATATAGTTTAAAAAAAAATAAAGCATTATATTGCAAGAAAAACATAACGATACACATAAATGACATTTTAGAAGGAAAACCATGTCCATATTAACTCCCATAGATGATGAATATCATTCATTACATGATGCAAGTAGCAAAATCCAAAATTAGCCTTTATAGATGAGGCTTTACATTTAAAATCAGCCTTTATAAATGAGGTTGTATGTGATGAAAATGTAAAAAAACGTGAGCTAAAGGCAACTACAATTACATATCATACTGATCCTCATCCTCATCATAAAAAATAGAACAAGATGCATGTTCAGCAGAACTAGAGCCTCGATGGGAAGAAGAGGCAACTTGAATTCCACTTCCACTTGCATTATCATCAATATCAAGAGCAGAAAGAGAGAACTCTAAGTCAGGGTTTTCTGCATCCACATCCCACTCTTTATGAGGTCCACTTGTATATTCTTCACCCTTGCGAGACACAAGACGAAGGTTTGAATGCACATATACAAGATCCTTAGCCTTTTGCGATCCCAACCTGTTGCGCTTCACTGAATGAATGAAACCATAGGTGCTCCAATTCCTTTCTGCTGATGAAGAGCTTGCCACTTGTGATAGAATACGAGTGGCAAGACTTTGCAAATATACACCATTTGCCCCATGATAAGTCCACCATTTAATCGGGTTCATGGTGCTTCTCTCCTCCAAAGCTGAGATGTCTGCAAAATCCTCTATTCCAACAGCAAAACAAGCAAACTCCTCCCTCACATTTGTTTGCTGAGAAGATGGAAACAACCTCTGGAAGGTTTTTTTCACTCCTGTGGCCACGTCCTTGTTCTTATGTGGGGCCTTCCTCTTCCCATTGCTTAGAGCAATGAACTCCTCATCATAAAATTTGGGATTTAGAGCATGTGCCAAAGTGTGCACCGGAGTGTTAAATCCATTCCACCTAGTAACAATGATGGACCTCACATGCTCAACAAAGTCAACCTCAACAAAAAACAGAGTGGGAGCCTCTTGTGTAATAATTTCCATGGTTTTCTCAACCATGGTATCCATGCCATCATAAATCTCTCCCAGGAAAGGCCTGTTTGTGTCTGCATCTCGAAGAAGTTCAAATGTTGGTGAAGTAAACTTAAGCAAGAATTCTATCTTGCTCCACCAATCCTCATCAATCAACACCCTTCGCACCATACTTCCTCTCTCTGAATCTGACTGTCTCCACTTAGCCCAAGTCACACCCACCACCATACTCATCAATGCACTTTTGACCTCAACAAGGCGGTGCAACATGATGAAGTTTGAGGCATATCTTGTCTCAACAACTTTGAGCAACTCCAATTTGGAGTATTTTCGATACATTGCTTGAGACTGGTGGTGGTTGGTGATGAATTTAATGATCTCCCTAGCTTGCCCTGTGAGCGCCTTAATCCATTCAGTTTTTGCCTCAATCTCTTCTAAAATGAGATTTAAATTATGGACAATGCAAGGAGTCCAAAAAATATGATTATATCTACTCTCAACAATCAAGCCTGCAACTTTGCAAAAGGGTGCATTATCTGTGATAACTTGCACCACATTTGTTGGCCCAACTTGTTCAATAGCAGAAATTAAAATATCAGCAATGAATTTGTTGTCTTTTACCTCGCCAGAACAATCTTCTTCTCTCAAGAACATCGCTCCTTTTGGTGATGGTGCAATAACATTGATCGAAGGCCTCCGCTTTGTTTCAGTCCATCCATCAGAGATAATGGAAACCCCTGAGCTGGTCCATGAGCTGCAAACTGGTTTGAGAATATCATGAATCAATGACCTCTCTTTCTGCAACAACACTGTTCTGAGTTTTTCATAGTTTGGCCCCTTGAAACCTTGAGGAGCCTCGTTAATTGCCTTCACCATATCCTTCCAATAGGGGGACCCATTATCCCCACTTTTTAGGGATAACTAGGAGATCATGTCTCGAGGCCCACAGGTCCTAGACATGGAATACCGAGAGTTGGACTAACCTGAGCATGTCCCTGGAGGGCCCACCTTTACTTCATTCATCATCTTTTGTCTTGTCAGCAGCAACAACATC
The DNA here is from genome assembly GCA_010110895.2 of Picea sitchensis. Classification (NCBI taxonomy): domain Eukaryota; kingdom Viridiplantae; phylum Streptophyta; class Pinopsida; order Pinales; family Pinaceae; genus Picea; species Picea sitchensis. The sequence continues at coordinate 239,615 of SNQJ01S0003163.1, read as the reverse complement.
CATCACCATCGGCTTAATCCTGTATCAGAAGAGGTTCTTGCTCCATGAGGTAATTGGTCCATGTATCATGTTATGTGTCACTTTTGATCATTGAAACCTTTAAATATATGCATCTGATTCCTTTTATCTATAACAACTGCTTGGATCTTACATTAGCCCACTTGACCATGCTTGGGGAGATTGACAGGGTGCCCTAGCAAACCTATGCCCATAGGTCTTGGTTTGCCACTGGGGGAATTTCTGAAAAGCCATCGTCCGCTCCCATCATAACACCACTATTTCATCTTATCTCCTGCTCATTTATCCCATTCCCCTTGTCCGGGCATTGGGTTGAAGGGGCTAAAGGCCCAGAAGGTAAAAGCAGCTGGTAAAAGACAAAAGCCTAGAAATAAAACCTCGAGATGCTTCGCCCAGGGATCCCCGAGAAGGCAGTAAAAAGCCTCTTAGCAAGAAACAAGAGGGACCCGGAAAATAACAAAACAAGACCTAGTCAGAGGATAGGGGGTCTCATCACGAGCCAACCTAGTAGGTCCATGGGTACCTAACAGTATGATATTGCCACCATCTGGTTACCACGCCAAGGCAGTGACCTTTGGTTGCATGGCCAAGGGAAAGGGGGTCTCATCACAAGCCAACCTTCTCATCTCTGTGAAAGTACTTGTGGGTAACGCTGTCAGCTTTGGTCACCATGCCAAGGCAGTGTCCCTTGGTTAGTTCTTGAACAAAAAAAAGAAAATAAAAGAATAAAACAAGAATAAAAAGAATAAAGGCAAGAATGGGCTTGGAAAAAATGCATTCATGACAGGTACAATTTGCCTTCTACAAAGGCACCCACAGGTAACACTTATGCATCCTTGGCCCACACTGCACCCACATGTTTGGACATCCCCTAACAACATCACCTCACTTACATGGCTTGGATGAGATCTTTCTGGAAACTTTACTTTTCTTATGGACACTAGCCCAATATGACACCTTGTCCTTTTCTCCAATCTTGTATTGCAGGTTTTTGTAATGTCTTTGAGCTATTGACTGATGTATTAGGGGTTTTATTGATATGTTTAATAATATTGATGATGAGATGTGATTAACATTGCTATGATCCCTGTGACTGATGAGCCCATGGAGGGCGTAGCTTTTGATGTGCAGGACCATGCCCGACGGACAAGTATCATTTGGACTGATACACATGGGGAGATGACCAGTTCGGACCTCCATGGGGCTGAAGAGCTCACCAGATGGATGTTGAGACCCCATCAGGGGGCAGAGACAAGACAGAGCTTGATCAGGGGTTTTGCACCTGAGAGGAAGAGGACGTTCCACCAGAGACACTCCAGCAGGACTAGACCTAGGGGGAATGACCCGTTTTCAGTGGAACGCTAGCCTTGGAAGGCTTAGGACGTCTCCATCTTCACCATGACGTCATCCAGCTTCATGGACGCTTTTGGAGGCAGACCGGGCAACAGTGGCACGTGTGGTATGTTGGAGAGGCCCCTGGGGGGCTAACGTTTTGCTCCTGGATGTCTCATTTGCCCTAGAAAGGGCTAGCGCCTCCCTTGAAGGGGCTTTTACTCTCTTTTTTAATTAATTAGGCTTTTTACTTAGCATTTAATGTAAAAACAATATGGTTTTGACATTATGGCATTGTCGGCCTTTTTATGACCTAAAAAGTAAAATTAGGTCATTGAGGATTTTGATCCTCGTTTTATCATCACAACTTAGTCACTCATAGGGAGGTCTGATTTTTGCGCTCTATTTGGGTTATTGACTGATTTAAGGAAGGCACACTTGTTGAAGGAAGAGATTTTTGCCATTTTATGGTGTTTTTCTTGAAGGAAGGTGTTATAACTAGGGTTTGCATGGTTATTTTTGATGAATTGTAAGTATTTTTTCTGCAAAACTTATTAAATGAATGGTTGTAGTCTTATTTTCTTGCATGTATTTATAATTTGTTGAATCAAAACACTAGGTGACAAGCACACAAGTAGGTCCTTGTCTCATGTCCCTTGATAGAAAATTTTTTACTCATTGAAGAAGAAGAAGAGAGCCTAGCCATAGCTACACTCCTTTTTCTTCCTCCCTTTAGCTAGCCGTACCATTTTGACTTCAAGAGGAAGAGGACGTCCCAGGCCTAGGTCATCTACACCTAGGGCCGTTTTCTTTTAGGGTTTGATGAAAGAGCTTTGCCTTAGCAACACTCTCCCTCTTTAAGCCCTCTTGTCTTGATTTTGTATTTCATTTGAGCTAGCTGATTGCTGAGAAGGAGGAGAGAGCACAAGGCCTTGCTTTAGCAACACCAGAGTGAGCCTCTCTCCTCTAGGGTTATGGTTTTGAAGCCCTGCTTTAACAACACTTCAAAACTTATCCCTCTAGTCCTTTAAAATCTCACCCCCTTCAACTCTTGCGTCCTTCACTTATGACTCCATTAAACCCTAAGGCACTGATCTAAGTCCTCCAAAGTTGAAGTAAGAACTTGATCTAAACACTCTC
>SNQJ01S0003163.1:148892-223723 GCA_010110895.2 Picea sitchensis | reverse complement strand
GTATTGTTGGTGACAGTTGATCAGATCTTTGCCATTGTATCCAAATATGAATAAAGGGATGCATAACAGGATATTTAAGTTTCAAGATCTAGGCTAGTTTCAACAGGTGTCTAATTAAGCTCTGTATGTCATTGCTCCCAAACTGACATTGCAGGATCAATCATAGCCTGGGATCCAAGAACTCCAAAGTCAATTTGGCATCAAGCACATAGAAATAAAGGCTCTCCTGCTGGACTACAACTGACACCTGATGCAAAAGAGGTGGTGGTAGCATGTGGAGATGGCAGCCTTTATGTCTTGGATGTAAGCTAAACAAGCATTCATTGTCATATCCACATAGCTTTGTCATGAACAATTTTAATCTTCGGGTAACAATTAGCTCAAGAATCCTTTTCACTCTTTAATTTAACTAAACACCAATGTCTCTAATGAGGACTCCAATATGTAAAATATGTATTGGCAGGTTGGAAAAGGTGGGAATTTGCTTGCAAACCACCAATGTGAAAATCCTTTAAGGTGCTGTGAAATTGCTGGTTCATTAATTTTATCTGGAAGGTATTACATCACAGCTACCAGAGTTTACCCCTCTTTTTTATATATTATAATTTTGAGTAGTCTTCGATTTTTGCATTATTGATTATTATTTCTTCCCTTCGCTCCTCCGTTTCAAAGTTGCATCTCATTTGAAGTTCAAGTACTGCTATGTCTCTCTGGATTCATCATTTTTTCTCCTATGGAGCACTACAATTATTGGTGTGTACTGTGTACATGTTAAAGAGTGAACTACAAAAAAGACTTACTGCATCTATTCTTTTGTTATTTATGTTAAAACAGTGCAACTGGAGCTGTGCATGTCTGGCCATTGGACATAGATATGTTGAGTGAACATGCTATCGGACAGTATCTTGATTGTTCTCCTGTTGAAGGTCATAATGATGCAATCAATTGTATCTCAGGTTTCTGCAAACCTTCAGATACGTTGTCACATGTTGCAACAGCATATGAGAATGGCATTGTACAAATATATAATATTTCCACTCAGTGACAACTGCAGCTTTCCATTGAGAAGACTTCTGCGATTTCCTGCCAACCTTTCATTCTTACCAACTGGGTGCCCCTGCTCATAAATTTATCATCTGTTCTTGCAATAGTTCTGGTGATTTCATTGTCCAAAATTTAAACAAGACAATCCATGTAAAAGTTATTCTTTTTCCCAGGCTTATGTCCTGGGACCTGGCCTTTATTCATTGATTCAGCTGTATATTCGATTTAGTTCATGTATATTTTGTATTTTAAGACTTTAATGTGCAATTGTAAATTGCATTACACTAAAGGTTCAGTATATGCTTCTAAGAGTTTTAAATAAATTAATTGTAGAAGGAAGCCATGTTTGAGAATACACAAAGTGCAGTGTTTAGCTATGTCAATGACACGGTGCTTTTCAGATACTTCTTTCATATCTCTTTGGTTGTGAGGTATAACATTGGTTCTCTCAATATTTTTGTTGTTTACCTGGAGTGACTTATGCGACAAGGGTAGACATCATTTAAGATTATATTTGACTGCTTATGTTTTATTCAACATTTTTAATGTAGTTGATTACACAAAGTTGGCATAAATCAAACATCAAATTTAAAACAACGCAAGCCATAAAATGATTAGTATAATCTTGTAAAATTCTAAATTTGTGGTTTAATGTATATATCTAAGTTGCACTGAAATGATACATGAATGGATATGGATACCATGAAGGGGTTTGGGGACTGTTGTCGTCCTAATACACACTTGCAAACGTGAGCAAAGTCCAGCTCACTTAGTGTGTCATTGGAGGCACAATGCCTAGGTTCATAGTCCACACTGTCACCTTGACTGGAATCTCTTCCTTATGGGCTTACTCCTAGGGAAGCCAAGGGGGGTAGACCCTAGTTACTAAATATGATTTAACGTTTATGTTCTAGGAGTTGGTTTTAATTTGTTAAAGGTTTAGGGGAAAACTAACCTATGATGCAAAAGCAGCAAATGCAAGATGCACAATCACTTATGTTAAGCAAACCCTTCCCTAAGTCAACTAAGACTAGTGCCTAAAGGTTGGGCAAGGGGTCAACTAAGTTTAAGGGAGTTTAATTACAAAAGATTACAAGTATTACAAAGTTACAACTATTCCACAACAATGCTATAAATACTTACAATAATGAATACAAGATATGACAACAATTATACAAAAGATACACAAGATACAAATAGACAAGATTAACCAATTGTCAAAGTGTGAGAATTAAATGATATTCAAAAGTTAAGATCATTCACATAAGGCCAAGCATGCCCCAATAAGAATTGCACTGCTTTTCATTGGCAACCACTAAAGCACTCAAGAACCAACAAGAAGATGCCTCCAAGTGGGCTGTGCTATCTCTTGAGGGATCACACCATGAAGAGCATAAACTGAAAGATATGAAATACTTGAAAAAACAAATGCTCAACTCACATAAGAGATTTAACACTTAGAAAATTGAACCATAGACTTGCATGAAAAGTAAAATATGTATGTGTGCTTGCAATGTAGAGTTCTAAAAAACGATAAGATATATCCCAAAAGAAAATTGTCTAGAAGACTAAGTGGTTAAGAGTTGCTTAAAGATTTGCAGGTTTTAATTACCCTCCTAACTAAGTGTCAAACCCAAAACCTCCTCCCCCAATTACCAAATAACTATTGGATGCTCAAGATAGTAAGGCAATGAGACCCACCTTAGCTTTCATAGTCAGTCCTAAAATCTGAGTACTTCCCGGAAAAGACACATCCTGTGCGCTATGAGACTGTCCCCGGCCTACACCTTCCGTTGTTTTCCTCAAATCTGTTTTAAATGGCGAAGATGGTGGTATTTAGGTGTCCTAGTTGGTCTAAAATGTTATTATGAATTAGGACTAAGTCTTAAGATGTGTTGTGAGTGTTTTAGATGCCAAAAAACAGTGAATTATGTCCAAAACCGAAACTTAATTGACTATGAAAGAGTGTGTTGCAGATTATCAAATTAAAGCATATGAAGCATCCACAACATGTAAAGAAAAGATGAAAGTAAAGACATTCATATCATCATCCACTTAACCTTGTATACATGTAAACTTGAAAGAAAATGTAAAGTGAAAGACAAGAACAACTTGCCAACTATAACAGAAAATTGTTTTATGTGATCATCATCTAGCCATGTAATTTAATCCATTTAAAAAGCATGTTAAGGAAATGAATGTAACTTGTTGAAAAGAAAACTAAGATCTGCACCATATACATTATCTATATCGGATTTAAAATAATGGATGGCAAATGCCTTAAGAGACAAGCAAATTGTAAATTTAAAGGATTACTTCCAAAACATATAAACCATGAGATATTGCACTTGATAAAAATTAGAGCATGAAAAAAAAAATGTGCCTTGAGGGCGTAAGCTAAGATCAACGATGTGTGATGACTACTCTAGAGAATTTTAATCCATGAACATAATAACCATCAACACATAATTACCTAGCCATACGATTTTGGGGATTTCTCTCCCAAGGTGTAGGCAATTAGTTGAAGAAAAACTTTGAAAAAGAACAAGCAAACCACTCACAATGGCACAAGGTGGAGGCAAACCTACCAATGTTGTGTCAAAAAAGGTTGTAAATGAAAACTAAACAATTATTATTGAAGCAAACTAACCACACAACCTTGTCTTAATGACAAGTGTGGCAAGAAACAAAGAATGCTAAAAAAATCTATCTCCTAGCCCAACGATTTTGGGGGTTGGTTGAGCCAATCACTCTCCCAAGGTGTAGGCAATAAACTAACTTGCAACAATGAAATACAATGGCTGAAAATACACAAGAGAATGCAAGCCTCAAAGGAACTTCTCGAGGGCTTGCTACAATGTTAGAAATGAATAGATAGAAGAAGAGATTCGTTACCCAACTAATGGAGGCTCTTTGGGGGTGTTGTGAGAGTGAATTTGAGCAGCATATCCCTTTGTTCCTGGTAAGAATCTGCAAAAACCAGCAAGCAAATGTTTGTTGGAAATGATGCACAACATAGCAAAGTCAAGAAAAATTTCTGGTTTTACACAGAAATTTTTCACATAAAAATCTCCAAATAAAATTGAAATTATATGACCTATCTAAGATGGTTATCAAACTGAAATATAAATGGAAAATGAGCAGAAAATAAGACTAAGTAAAGCTAGGAGTTTTAGAAGACTTTGAGGGAAGACTCATTCTTAAGGCTTTCCCAACAATCCCTTGAAGTGAACCTGCAAAACTCAAGACAAATTGTGAAGCATGGAAGTAGATAATATGTATAGATAAACTAACAATTTGAAATACTTCAAACATCTAGCTATCCAACATATATAAACCAGCAAGAATACTCTTTGTTAATCTACACAAGTAAACTACTTTACTAGAGATCTACTCAACACTACACAATAAACTCAAACACCACAATATCACCTCATATGAAAGATTGCAACCAGAATACTCTTGATGATTGAAAATCCTCCAAAGCTTTATTAATCCAATGAGAGAGTGTTGTAACAACAAGTTGCTCCAAGACTCTCAAGAACAAATGGGATAGAAGCAAGAAAGATGGGGAGAAATTTTAGTAGAGTAACACTAGCTCAAAGAATGGTGAAGAAATGAGTGACAAGAGGCTCTCTTTATAGCTTGGAGAGACAAACTCACCCCTCTTGGATGAGATCCAAGAGTCAAAAACCAAGCAAGGGAGAGAATCTCAAGGAGGGGAGTGCACCACTTGAGGGTTTTGACATGGATTGAGGGTGTGGATGGGTGAGGTGGAGCGTGGGGCCATGTGAGGGTGAGGTGGTAGGCTAGGAGGGGTGCACCACTCATGGGAGGGGCCCCACAATCAATTAAATGACATTTCAAAGGTTTTTATGTGAGAGAGGGGCACAAATCCCCCTAGGGGCGTGGGTGTTTAGTGAGTGGGTTGTGCAAGGGGGTGAGAAAAGGTTAGGAGATGGGTTGGGTAGGTTAGGAATCATCCATCTTTCTCTTTTCCATCAATACACTACCCCATTAACTAAAAAATTACAAAATTTGACATTTCGGCAATGTCATACTTAGCAATTAAAATTGTTGTTTTAACTGACTGACACTCTGGGTGGACAAATGCCTAGCAAAACTTGTTCGACTGAGCTGAAACTTTGTCCAAGGGTGTAGGGGGGTGTCTTTCCATTTCTTTTGAACACAAATACCCCTAGCAAAAGCCCAAGGACCTAGTTTTTACAATAATTGCTCAAAAACAATTAATTAATTAAATAAATAAAATCTCGACCTTTGAAAAATTAATTAAATTTAATTAATTAAAAAAAAACTATCTAGACTCGACGAAATTCCGCGAAACTTTCTATGATGTTTTGCATGGTCATTTACATCATTCATAAACACTAGCTACGAGAGGATGAGACTATTAGAACGTCATTCACCACTTTGGGGGAATTATTGCAGGTGTGAGGGAAAAACTGAAGGAAAATCAATAAGGTTGAAAAACCCAATTAATAACCCGAGGATAAAAAACCATCGGTGAAAAGAACTCTCCCAATGAAAACATCCCAAGGTACCTGACCTAACTATGATCCATGCAAACCTATTACATTATTAACCCACGCAGGGGTGCAAAAATTATGTTTACAAAAAGTTGTGATGGAGGCATAAATTGCCTAGTAGAACCAAATTGTCTTCGACATATTTGCATCTAATGATGCATATCTTCATGGCACATGGATTTGACCCCCTAGTTGAATAGGCGATCAACATCTGGCTCCACATGGGGACATGTGTTCAATCTTCTCACATGGGACGGAGAGCATACGAAAATCCAGCATCTACAAAAGGTGCTCACCAATAACCAACATGAGCATATATATATATATATATATATATATATAAACAAATGTTATAAACAACATTTACATAATGAAATAGCTAAAGTACAACATTATAACTACAAAATGAATCTATGATACATAAATCATTCTAAGTACATATCAACATTATGAATGAAACAATACAAAATTGAGATACAAGGAAAAGGGTTAGAGATACGTTACAAATGATGTCCCATTTGGACATCAAATTGGTCATCATCTGAAAAAGAGTTTGAGTTGTTGCTCATTCCTTGGAATGTTGATGGGCTCACCATCCAAATGGCTGAGATGAAAAGAATTAGGCCCTGCTATCTCTCTGATCAAATATGGACCCAACCACAAGCTGTCAAATTTGTCATGTTTTCCTAGCTTTTCTCTGCCTTTATCCCATAGAAAAACTGTATCCCTCTGCCTAACTGACTTGTCAAAAACCTTCTTTACCTTACTCTGATTTTTGCAGTTCTGATCATAAGCCTTTCGTCTGATTTCATCTAACTCAATGACCTGATTGACCCTGTTTTGAATTGCATCCTGCTATGTGGAAAAATCCTCAACAGACCCATAAGTAGGAAGTCTAAGGTGTATTGGCAACCTAGCTTCCAATCCATATACTAACTCAAAGGGACTCTCCCCAGTTGTTGTTTTCTTTGTTACTCTGTTAGCCCATAATGCATGTTTAATTTTACTATCTCAAGACCTCTTATTTTCACCAACTATCTTTTTAACTATGGTCATTAAGTTTTTATTACTTGACTTTGCTTGACCATTTCCTTAGGATAGTAATCTGATGCATGTGATAAAATAATACCATACTTGAAACAAAAATACGACATCTCAGCTGAACAAAAGGCCTTGGCATTATCTGTCACTATCTTTGATGGGACCCCAAATCTACTTATAATTTTGTCTTCTAGGAAATCCATCACAACCTTCTCAGTTGTTGACTTGGTAGGAATGGCTTCAATCCACTTGGTAAAGTAATATGTTGTTGTGATAACCCATGAATACCCATTATTTGAATTATCATTAAATTTATCTATGAAGTCCAAACCCCATTGCTGAAAAGGTGCCTCAACCACAACTAGTTGCAAAGGGAGAGCTACTAACTTATGTTTTCCTGTGAAAAGATGCCATGGCTCACATTTCCGCACAAACTGATGCACATCTGAAAATATTGTGGGCTAATAATATCATGCTCTAAGGATCTTGTGGATAGTAATTTTAGCAGCAAAATGTCCACCACAAAACCCTCCATAGAATTCATCCATTAGTTTCTTTGAATCAATGTCATCCACACATCTAAGGATAACCCCATCAGGATTCTTCCATCCTAATCCATCTCTAGTAAGGACATACTTAGAAGATTTTAACCTTAAAGTTATTTTCTTGTGTTCTACTAGATGGCTTGGACAAGTCAGATTCTTAAGATAAAAGATGATGTCTGCATACCACTCTACTTGTTCAAGCTTCAATAAGTTAGAAAGAAACACTTCATTATTAATTTGGCAAACCATACCCAAGGCTTTCTCATTACTTTATGTTAACATTTTAGTCAATCCTTGACCCTTAATCAACTTTGTAGGTTTGATTTCCAAATCATACTCTTGGATTTTAGCAATCCATCTACCCCTTGAGCCTAATCCTTCCACTTGTGATAAAACATCCTTAATCGTAGAATTAAGAACATAACCAATCACTTTGGAATATCCAATGAAGACTTTGAAATGTTTGAGTGATTTCACTAAGGCATAAGCATGTTTCTCAAACATGGGATACTTAAGCTATGAATTTTGCAAGGCCCAACTCATATATGCAATGGGTTGATCATGGCCTTGATCATTTTTCTGAAGCAATACACTAGCAATAGTGTCTTTAGAAGCAAAAGAGAAAATCTGAAAGTCTTTATTATAGTCCGGGCTAATAAGGATGAGAGCTTCACATATGGCAGTCTTAATACATTCAAAAAATCGTTTACTTTCTTCATTCCATTCAAATTTAACATTCTTCTTAAACAGTTTATATATAGGTTTTATGATCTCAGCATAGTTAGGAATGAACCTATGGACAAAATTGGTTTGTCCTAAGAAGGATTGGAGAGATTTCTTTGATGCAGGCAAGGGTACCTTGCTAATAGCCTCAACTCTCTCTGGGTCTAACTTGACCCCTTCTTTCGAAATTATGTGGCCCAATAATTTACCTTCATTCACCCCAAAGACTGACTTAGCAGGATTTAGAGAAATTCCAAACTCTCTACATCTGTCCAAAACTTGCCTAAGGTGGTTAATGTGAGTTTTCTCATCCTTAGAAAATAGTGTCAAATCATCTTGATATATCTCAATTAATTTTCCAATTAGCCCCCTAAAGGCATAATCCATAGCTCTCTGAAAAGTAGCTCCAGCATTTGATAAACCAAATGGCATTCTAAGATATTCAAAGGTTCCCCATGGAGTAGTAAAAATTGTCTTATGCCTATCTTCAGCTTTAAGTCTGATTTGATTATAACCTGTAAAACCATCAAGCATAGAAATCATTCATGATCCCGTTACTCTTTGAAGTAAAGTTTCCATCTTGGGAAGGGGGTAGTGGTCTTTTGTGCAAGCAATGTTCAAATTCCTGAAGTCAATACATATCCTGATCTTTCCATTCTTCTTCCTAGCAACAACCAAATTTGAGCACCATGAAGAATGTTTAGTTTGGGCAATGATTTATGCCTCTAACATTTTATGTAACTCCTGTTGGACCAAAGGAGCTAACTTGGGGTTCATTTGCCTCAATTTCTGTCTAAAAGGCTTGGTTTCTTCCTTAAGAGGAATCACATGTTGAATTACATCCTCCCTATAGACTTTGAGCTCATCATAACTGAAAGCCAAGACATCCCTATACTCTTTTAATAACTTAACAATTTCATTCATTTCTTCTATAGGGGTAGTCTTGCCTATCTTTATCATCCTAGGCTCTTCATTAGTCCCAATGTTGACTTCTAGGTGATCACATAAAAAAAAAATTGAGTTTTCTTTTTTCTTGTGACCATCTAGCCTATCAAAGTCTCTTTCTAAGGACATAACTCGCCTAGGGGGTGCTTTCACCTTATCATCATTTCCAGTATAATTACAACCCTCCTCTTTTATATTGATGCCAAAATCTAAAAAATCATGCATGTGAGTCAAAAATGTAATAACCTGTTTGTCATCATCAAAAACCTGCCAATGGTTCATGTTATTAGGAACTGAGGGTCTAAAAATTACTTCCACCGAAATATTTTCATCAATCAAACTATCTGGAAGTTGAAGTGTGGAAGTTGCTACTGCAAGTTCATTTGCCTTTGAATTATGTTCTCTAGGAATAGCAGTCAGGTTCAAAGCATCTAGATCATTAATCAAGTCCCAAATTGCATTCCTATAACCTTTCAATCTCTGAGATTTGCAAGCAAATTTATTCTTTAATTGTTGTATGACCAAATCTGAATCCCCTTTGATGTTTAGACATTTAACTCCCCTATCTCTGCAAAGTTCTAAACCAAGGACCAAAGCTTCATACTCATCCACATTATTGGTCGCATCAAACACCAATCTATAAGCAAACTTCAACACTTTACCATTTGGAGCTTGAAGCACAATCCCATCACCTTTTCCAGCTTTAGAAAAAGCACCATCAAAATTCATGTACCATACTTTGTCTAACTCATTATCTTGGACTTTATCTTCTAGGGGTACAATGGAGTTAGACAAAATGGCATAATTACCAAGACCTTCATCATCATACTTCAACTCATTTTTTGGGTTCTTAGGGTCTTCAACATGCTACTTTCTATACACTTCCCTAGTCAATTTGAAAGTGCTTCCATCTGGAATAGGGAGGGTGGCATAAGAGAGATCCATTTGTAAACTACCACCCTAATCTGGAGTTGTCTTTCTATTCAACAACATTCCCCAAACATCCAGAATATCAATCACTACAATATCCATTTCAATCATAATATCCAGAAATATTGTTAAGTGCACTTGCAAACCCTTAATCAATCCATATACTTCAATTGTTTGACTATCCAAGGCACAAATGTTATGATAAGGTCGAGATATTCTTAAGTTTAATTGTTCCATTACTTTCTTAGTCATAACATTAGAGCTTGCTCCTGAATCTAGCATGCAATTGTGTAACACTTTGTCATTCACAAGTAGAGAAAGGTAGAAAGGCAAATTCTTCTCGTTTTTCCTATCCCAATTCTGTAAAATCACTGGTGTGTCCTGGTAGGCCACGACTGGTTGCTTCTCCACAACATTTTTAGGGGGTTCTTCAATGGCTTTAAGTAGCCTTTCCCTTTGAGAAGGGATCTTCATAATTTCTGACACAGGCACTAAAATATTTGCATTATTTAGCCAACCACCTAAGTGAATATTCAAATCTGCATTAATAGGTGCATTAGACTTAGGAAGACTTGGTGATACCTTGGGAACACTAGTTTTACCTTTATCATGACCTCTATTTCCATTCCTTTGGTATGTAATGCCTTTATACTTGACCATTTCTGCAATTTGTTGGGGTGTGGGCTTGGGCCCATACTTTTCTGTTGCCTTATCAACAATAACATTCATGAAGTTTCCACTACTTCCATGACCACTAAAATTCATCCAATCATACATGCCTCCATAGTACTTTCTACCACACATTTATTTGTTCATTTCCTTGGTTCCCATAATCATTATAAGAATCCTCAAGGAAAACTGGACAAGTAGCCTCCTCATGAAACTCACCACAAGGCCTACAATAAGGTATAGCGTGATGATCTACCAAGTTGGTGGATTCAAAAGGATTAGGTGGCCTTTGATCATTTTGGGGAGGTCTTCTTGGCCACTTATCATTTGGCTTATGTTGTCTATGATTTTGGGACCTCTCCATAGTAATCAACCTATTTTGCAAAGCATTGATCTGATTGGCATGATTAATCTCCAGTTGCTTAATTAACTGGGTCAATTCCTTAATCCCATCATTTGATGACTCTTGAGTCTTTACTTTCTTCTTCTTCTCATCATTAACCTTTGAAGAAGAACCTCTTGTGAAACCAGGAATATTAGACTTCCTAGCCTCAAACATATTTTGTTCAATTCTTATAGTTGTAGCTTGTGTTGCTTATAAAGTTTGATGATCATTATCCCTTAAGGCATACCTCATTTCACCTTCAAATGCCTCAATATAATAAATCAAAATTGCAACATTGGAGGGCTTAATGTCCCTATGAAGGCTCTTCACCAAGCTATTAAACTTAGTGTTAAATTCAACCACAGTTTCATTTTCTTTCTTCTGGCTGGTGGTAAGAGAAACAAGTTGAAATCTATGCTACTTTTGATCACCCCATCTTTTCCTAAACTCATTCAATATTTCCTCAAGGGTGCTAAACTTAGCTGCGAAAAAATCAGTAAACCATTCGACAACATCTCCTTCAAGGGAATATACAAACAAAGTCATCTTTACGTCTTCTTCATCATGACCCCTACAATATCTTTCCACACACATCTGAAAGTTGAGGATGTGGGACTTGACACTTATAGTATTGTTCCTCTGAAAGGTAGGCAACTTGTCAATGGCTTTCTCAGGAACTGTGTGAGGGGAACCTTGGATTGCTACAAAGTTCAAAGTTCTCAAAAAGATACTCATGGTTAAGTTATTAGTGGGATTATTAATAGTTTGTTGATTATTGGTTTGGAACAAATATTGGATATCAGTGAGTGCTTCTTCCCCAAGACTTTCAAGTAGCCTTCTAGGAGCAAGGCGATTTAGCCTCCTCCTATAAACCTTTTCAGGTTCAGGAAAAGAATAAATCACTCCTTGTGAAGTTCTCCTAGTAGTACACTTGACATATTTGTTCAATGGAGTCGCCACTTGGAAAGGAAAACACACAAAATCAACCAATAAAAGTTCAATGAATTTTAGGGACTAAAAGTTTTTATTGTTTAGTTCTTAAAAAATTAAGTTAAGTCGTTTTGAACAAGGATAAATGACTTATCCCTAACAACGGCGCTAAAGATGTTGTCGTCCTAATACACACTTGCAAACGTGAGCAAAGTCTAGCTCACTTAGTGTGTCATTGGAGGCACAATGTCTAGGTTCACAGTCCACACTGTCACCTTGACTGAAACCTCTTCCTTCTAGGCTTACTCCTAGGGAAGCCAAGGGGGGTAGACCCTCGTTACTAGATATGATTTAACGTTTATGTTCTAAGAGTTGGTTTTAATTTGTTAAAGGTTTAGGGGAAAACTAACCTATGATGCAAAAGAAGCAAATGCAAGATGCACAATCACTTATGTTAAGAAAACTCTTCCCTAAGTCAACTAAGACTAGTGCCTAAAGGTTGGGCAAGGGGTCAATTAAGTTTAAGGGAGTTTAATTACAAAAGATTACAAGTATTACAAAGTTACAACTATTCCACAACAATGCTATAAATACTCATGATAATGAATACAAGATATGACAACAATTATACAAGAGATACACAAGATACAAATAGACAAGATTAACCAATTTCCAAAGTGTGAGAATTAAACGATATTCAAAAGTTAAGATCATTCACATAAGGCCAAGCATGCCCCAATAAGAATTGGACTGCTTTTCAAGGGAAACCACTAAAGCACTCAAGATCCAACAAGAAGATGCCTCTAAGTGGGATGCACTATCTCTTGAGGGATCACACCATGAAGAGCATAAACTGAAAGATATGAAATACTTGAAAAAACGAATGCTCAACTCACATAAGAGATTTAACACTTAGAAAATTAAACCATAGATTTGCATGAAAAGTAAAAGATGTATGTGTGCTTGCTATGTAGAGTTCTAAACAACCATAAGATATATCCCAAAAGAAGATTGCCTAAAAGACTAAGTGGTTAAGAGATGCTTAAAGATTTGCAGGTTTTAATTACCCTCCTAACTAAGTGTCAAACCCAAATCCTCCTCCCCCAATTACCAAATAACTGTTGAATGCTCAATATAGTAAGGCAATGATGCACACCCTAGCTTTCACAGTCAATCCTAAAATCTGAGTACTTCCTGGAAAGGACGCATCCTGTGCATCGTGAGACCGTCCCCGGCCTACACCTTCCGTTGTTTTCCTCAAACCCATTTTAGATGGTGAAGATGGTGGTATTTAGGTGTCCTAGTTGGTCTAAAATGTTATTATGACTTAGGACTAAGTCTTAAGATGTGTTGTGAGTGTTTTAGATGAGTTTTAGATGTTCAAAAACAGTGAATTATGCCCCAAACCGAAACTTAATTGACTGTTAAAGAGTGTGTTGCAGATTATGAAATTAAAGCATATAAAGCATCCACAACATTTAAATTAAAGCTGAAAGTAAAGACATTCATATCATCATCCACTTAACCGTGTATGCATGTAAACTTGAAAGAAAATGTAAAGTGAAAGACAAGAACAACTTGCCAACTATAACAAAAAATTGCTTTATGTGATCATCATCTAGCCATGTAATTTAATCCATTTAAAAAACATGTTAAGGAAATGAATGTGACTTGATGAAAAGAAAACTAAGATCTACACCATATACATGCTCTATATTTGATTTAAAATAATGGATGGCAAATGCCTTAAGAGACCAGCAAATTGTAGATTTAAAGGATTACTTCCAAAACAAATAAACCATGAGATATTGCACTTGATAAAAATTAGAGCATGAAAAGAAAACTGTGTCTTGAGGGCTTAAGCTAAGATCAACGATGTGTGATGACTACTCTAGAGAATTTTAATCCATGAACATAATAATCATTAACACATAATTACCTAGCCATACGATTTTGGGGATTTGTCTTCCAAGGTGTAGACAATTAGTTAAAAAAAAACTTTGAAAAAAAAAAAAAAACCACTCACAATGGCACAAGGTGGAGGCAAGCCTACCAATGTTGTGCCAAAGAGGGTTGTCAATGAAAACTAAACAATTATTATTAGAGCAAACTAGCCACACAACCTTGTCCTAATGACAAGTGGGGCAAGAAATAAAGAATGCGGAAAAAATCTATCTCCTAGCCCAACGATTTTGGGGGGTTGGCTGAGCCAATCACTCTCCCAAGGTGTAGGCAATAAACTAACTTGCAACAATGAAATACAATGGCTGAAAATATACAAGAGAATGCAAGCCTCAAGGGAACTTCCCGGGGGCTTGCTACAATGCTAGAAATGAATAGATAGAAGAAGAGATTCGTTACCCAACTAATGGAGGCTCTTTGGGGGTGTTGTGAGAGTGAATTTGGGCAGCATATCCCCTTGTTCCTAGTAAGAATATGCAAAAATCAGCGAACAAATGCTCGCTGGAAATGATGCACAACACAACAAAGTTGAGAAAAATTTATGTTTTTTACGCAAAAATGTTTCACATAAAAATCTCCAAATAAAATTGAAATTATATGATCTATCTAAGATGGTTATCAAAATTAAATATAAATGAAAAATGAGCAGAAAATAAGACTAAATAAAGCTAGGAGTTTGAGAAGGCTTTGAGGGAAGACTCTTTCTTGAGGCTTTCCCAACAATCCCTTGAGGTAAACCTGCAAAACTCAAGACAAATTGTGAAGCATGGAAGTGGATAATATGTATAGATAAACTAACAATCTGAAATACTTCAAACAACTAGCTATCCAACATATATAAACCAACAAGAATACTCTTGTCTAATCTACCCAAGTAAACTACTTTACTAGAGATCTACTCAACACTACACAATAAACTCAAACACCACAATATCACCTCATATGAAATAATGCAACCAAAATACTCTTGGTGATTCAAAATTCTCCAAAGCTTTATTAATTCAATGGGAGAGTGTTGTAGCAACAAGTTTCTCCAAGACTCTCAAGAGAAAATGGGATGGAAGCAAGAGGCAAAGAGCAAGAGAGATGGGGAGAAATTTCAGTAGAGTAACACTAGCTCAAAAAATGGTAAAGAAATGAGTGAGGAGAGGCTCTCTTTATAGCTTGGAGAGGCAAACTCACCCCACTTGGATGATATCCAAGTGTCAAAAACCAAGCAAGGGAGAGAATCTCAAGGAGGGGGGTGCACCACTTGAGGTTTTTGACATGGATTGAGGGTGTGGATGGGTGAGGTGGAGTGTGGGGCCATGTGAGGGTGAGGTGGTAGGCTAGGAGGGGCGCACCACTCATGGGAGGGGCCCCACAATCAATTAAATGACATTTCAAAGGTTTTTATTTATGTCTTGGAGGCACAAATCCCCCTAGAAGTGGAGTGTTGGTGAGTGGGGGGGGGGAGCACAAATCCCCCTAGGGGCGTGGGTGTTTAGTGAGTGGGTTGTGCAAGGGGGTGAGAAAAGGTTAGGAGGTGGTTTGGGTAGGTTAGTAATCATCCCTCTTTCTCTTTTCCATCAATACATTACCCCATTAACTAAAAAATTACAAAATTTGACATTTCGACAATGTCATACTTAGCAATTAAAATTGTTGTTTTAACTGACTGACACTCTGGGTGGACAAATGCCTAGAAAAACTTGTCCGACTGAGCTGAAACTTGGTCCAAGGGTGTAGGGGATGCCTTTCCATTTCTTTTGAGCACAAATACCCCTAGCAAAATCCCAAGGACCTAGTTTTTACAATAATTGCTCAAAAACAATTAATTATTTAAATAATTAAAATCTCAACCTTAGGAAAATTAATTAAATTTAATTAATTAAAAAAAACCTATCTAGACTCAACGAAATTCCGCGAAACTTTCTATGATGTTTTGCATGGTCATTTACATCATTCCTAAACACTATCTACCAGAGGATGAGACCATTAGATCGTTGTTCACCACTTTGGAGGAATTATTGCAGGTGTGAGGGAAAAACTCAAGGGAAATTAATAAGGCTGAAAAGCCCAATTAATAACCCGAGGATAAAAAACCCTCGGTGAAAAGAACTCTCCCAATAAAAACATCCCAAGGTACCTGACCTAACTATGATCCATGCAGACCTATTACATTATTAACCCACGCAGGGGTGCGGAAATTTCGTTTACAAAAAGTTGTGTTGGAGGCATAAATTGCCCAGTAGAACCAAACTATCTTCGACATATTTGCATCTGATGATGTATATCTTCACGGCACATGGAGTTGACCCCCCAGTTGAATAGGCCATCAACAGGGACGAATACAATGAATTTTCAAAAGTTGAATCCCATACAGTGGGGAAATGACATATATATGTGCAAAAAAACTATGAGACAACTAATTCAAATTACCATTCATCAATTAGATTTAGAAGTATTCACATCATTTATAACAATTGAAATCAACAAACTCAAATATTGTCCTATACAAAATTCCTATATCCATAGTGCCATAGATAAGTGAACCTTTGTTAAGCATTTAATCAAGAACTTGTCAACAACTTACTAAACACCGACTTCTAAATCTTAAAATTACTCAAACGATGAATCCAACTGCTAGGATCTACCAAAAGAATACAATGATTTCATCCCTAGAATAAGTGTTGGAATTTGTGATTAAACTAATTTTGGAGGTTAGTTTGTGACTCCAATGAGGAGTAATTGGGTTGGTCAACTGACCCACTGGATAGTGGACTGGGCATTGTGAGGGTCAGTTGACTAACCAATTAGCACAGAAAAGGCCTAAATTTATGGGTGTGTCTAACCATTTGGGGTTGACTTGGGTCATCAAAGTTGACTTAATCAACCATGTTTTAGGGGGATTGGTTATGCACTCGATTATAAATAAGTGAGCTCATGTGTTGAGTGATTTGATGATAAGAGTGATGAATGTATGTAGTATTGCATTCTGTGTTAAAATGTTGCCTTCAGACACCATTGACTTCTTTTGGTTCTATTTACTTCTTATGGTTCACACTAACAAAAATGTATGAAATAATATTGAAGTATCACATGTATATCATATGGAGAATTTTTTAAACATGGTATCATCATAATTTCCTCCACGACATAAGGATAGGGGCATGAGAATATACTAGCAATGGAATATATCAGGGCATAGGTGAAGAGTTCATACTAGTTCAAAAAATGAAAAACAAATCACTAAACCTTGTTGGAAGGTTAATGGAAATAAGTGTCATTCCATTTAACCTTCATAAATCTAGTTTGTTGTTTTCTAGGGTTGACACTATCACCATACAATTCTAATATGCAATTTGTTCTATCACATATGCAAGGCTTTGGGATTTATTGCAACAATGTTGTGGAATTTGGCGCAAAAGTTAAGAAGACAATGAAACACAATTATTGTACTTCTACACTATGTTGTGACACTAACACTATCATCAACGAGCATTAAATGTGGTAAAATGTCCAAATATCAGTGCTTTTTGAACTAGAAGTAAACCTCGTTCATTTTCAAAAAACTACAATGAAAAAAAACCATAACATAAAAAAAATCAGATTACCATTAATCAATTTAGGTTTAGGGGTTCCATCTTTATTTATGAGCTTTGAGGCCTAATTTTAGGGCTCGGGTTTTAGACTTTGCTTTTAGGGTTATTTTTTCTTTTAAGTCAAAAAATCACTTTTTTCATTGGAAACATGTTGTGTAGCAATAGAAACGTTTAAGAAAATGAAGGAATATTTTAAGAACGTATCATAACACTTAGAAATATTTTAGTTTTTTGGATGTGGCTCGCAAATGTTTCAATGCCCTTTCCAAGTCATATCCCCTCCATTTCAGTTTAAAAAATGGAGAATGGTGTATCCATTCTTTTCCCAAACATTTATGGTAACTTAGGTATATATGTATTTAAGTCAAGCGGTCTAGAAGATAGGAAACTTGCAGGAGACAATGGCAGAACCAACAAAGTCAAAGATGAAAATAAATTGATAAGATACCTAATAATGTAAAAAAATATACAAGTTGTATTGCATTTATTCTAGAATCTACTTTTATTCATAGTTGAACTAGTACCACATTTGATCTAGGTGGCCATATGAAAAACGGTCTTGGTTTTGGCAGTTTTTGAATCATGATTTCCTAATACCTTCCCATGTGTTTTTCAAGAAAAATATTCCCTAAGATCTACAATCCGATTCAATCCATGAATGTTCTTTCCAACAAGAAAAAGAAGACCCAAAAGTTGAAATGAAGCATTGAACTAAAAGTTATTATCTCAGCAAGGATTCCCTTCATTTTGGAGAACTCAAATTTGTCCAACTCAATATTAGAAAAACAAGATCACGGAGCAATAAAATAAAACAAATGCGGAAATAAAACATAGAAGATACATAATACAATAGAGACACAAATATACGTGGTTCACCCAGTGTGGGCTACGTCCACCACATAAATTGTCAGGTCCTTCATTTTTATTATCTAGCAAAACGAAGCGATACAATCTACATCACACCCTCTGTAACTTCCACTTATTTCTCTCACAATTTCTTCTCTCAGAATACAATATTTGCAATTATACACATCTGCAATACAATTCCTTCATAAAAGAGGGTTTCCTTCTAGGGAAAAAAACCCTAACATAACTTCTATTGTCATATCTGTGACCTTATAATGAACGATCCAGATTTACTATGAAATTACAATATACATTTACAAGGAAATTTTTCCTTCGGGGGCTTCCCCCCCTCGAACCTCCGTTGGCCCTCGGACCCCCCAGCTGGAGGAATGAGCACCCCAGACCCCGCAGGGGGGGCAAACCCCCCCACGTGGAGGGGTGTACAATCTTCATGGGGTATAAACATGGCTAAAAACAAAGACCTTTGAATCAAGAAAATAATCAAGCTCCACAACTAACACTCAGTTTTTTTGCCTAGCCCTAACCGTGCTAGAGTTAGGGCTATTGCATTTCAAGTTTTTTGAGTCTTAGGGATTTTTGGGTATCATTATAAAATGTAGTTTTATCCTTTTCTTATGGGTTTTATGAAAATGTACGCAGCCATCACATCTCTTTACAGAGATACACTACCACAAAGAAAGTGCTACAACTTGGGAATCCTACACCCAATGTCACCTTGATGTAGGTCTCACACTTCAAGGGTGACTAGGTCACTCTAGGGAGGTGATATTGGCGACCCTCGGAGGAATGAGATGGATATGAATAGATATGGAAATGAAGCCCCTAGAGGTAAAGTCTAAGTGGAGTGAAATGTGTGGAATAAAGTATTGGGAAGGTCCAAGGGTTGTCAAGTATGTTGAGTGACCTGCAAATGGTGAAATACCTTCTCAAGACATAAGAAAAACCACTTTGCAATGATGTATGTTACTTGGATCAGCAAGTTAAGCTTGTTGTATATAATTTGCAGCAATAGATAACAATATATATCACAATAATATGGTACTATAAGCTACTCAATAAATGCTAGAGATCAAGTAGAAAATGCAATAGAAAAACTAGTAAATGACTAGCTAAACTCAAGACAAAAACCAATATTCTAGCATGAAAAGATAAGGTTGTTGTAAACACTTGTCTGCAGAAAATTATATCAGCCGTATGGATGTAACATTCAATGTATTATACAAATAAAATAAACCACTAAAAATCCCTCAAACTTTGCCAAAAAGTGTGCTAGACTAAGAAGAATAAGTGTGCAAACTTTGAGCAAAATCTAATGGTTGGTAAGAGAGTTATTCAAGCAAATGAGTTAGGGTTTCTGCAACCCTAATGGCTGACGATGTAATTTTATAACAACAACAAGAAGTGGCCCCTTGATGGGGATGCCCTAGTGGTTGTGAGGTGCCCAAGGCACAAGGAATACAATCCACTTTGCAAGAAGTAAAAACGCCCAAAAATCATGTTTCCCAATGCAATATTTTATTTCTCCAATGCAATAATAAATGACTAGTGCTCTTAATTATTGGGTTAATGGGGTCATGAAAAGAAAAATCTAGAGAAGTTATCTCCTTGGGGGTGTAATCCCATTTACTTCCCAAGGCAAGTTTCTCTAGTTAGGCTTTAAGCTAAGAGGGTGTATGCCCTTATACTTCTCTTAGCAAACCATTGTTTAACCAATAACATGAAGCATAAAATGATGAAGACTATGGTGGGGGTGTATGCCCATATACTTCCCACCTAACTCCTAGCACAATAACCTTGACTTGAAACAAATGATAGCATGAGAGTAAAAACCATACCAATTCAAGGAAAAATGTCAAGATAATCCACCACAATAGCAAGAGATAAGCCTTTCAAGGCTAGCGCATCACTCCCATCAACCATAACATTAAGAGAACCATAAACAAGATCCTGAAGAGACATTTTTTCCAAAGGTAGCAAAACTTGTAGACCAATACTTCTCACAATGAGGGAGAGTTATGTTAAAATGAGATCTTATGATCTCTTATTTATACAAAATGTCATCAAGGTGACTTCTCCACAAATTAAGGGGTAAACCACAAGACTAGGGGTAAACAACCCTAATGTTTCCCCCTTTAACAAAGTAATATTAAACAATTCATTAAATTTTCACTTTTGCACAAATAAACCCTAATTTTACATGGGTGTCTCCCCTTTAGGGGAGTTTTTTCCACTTGGAAGAAGTCGTTGGTGTTGGAGAAGCATGGGTAGGCCTCCAAAGGCCACATGTCAAGCATCTAGACAATATCCTCATGGTGAATACCCTCTTCTCCTCAAAACGTCCATGTGTAAATGAGTGGCACCTCACCACCAAGCCCTAACCCCCCTAGGTGATGTCATGCCTCTAGGAGTGACGTTTTTCCTCTCCTATGAAAAAGTTTTGGCATGTGGGAGTTAGGCTATGTAATCCAAGTCATCGTCAAGGCCTTCCAGGTTTGATTTTTCTCATTCATCATGCGAGCCCTTGGCATCCAACCCGTGAACTTGTAGCCCCATGGAAGTGCAAGCTAGGCTTGTTCTCCCAAAAATATTCACCAACTAAGTCCTGTAAAAACAAATGAGCACGCCCTCCAAGGATCTCAAGTCATAACATCATGATAAGTGAATCCAATCAATAAATGATCCACCTAAGCATGTGCATCAAATATCACTATATCAAACAATTAATTGTTTAAGGACACTATGCAACTTGTCAAGCTTGAATATGGGAGGGTTGACGAAGTGTCCTATTGGGTGGATCTTTCCCTAGGTCAAGGAGAGTTTCCAAGAGATCCCTTTCTAAGCCATGTAAAGTGGATGAAGTGGTTGGGGTCAAGACTCAATGGGTGTAATGATCATGACATACAATGGGTCGTAGTGTCTCATTCATGGGTGCCTTTGTAGAGGGTGTGTGGTACCTTCATCCGCAATGCATTTTTCCAAGCCCATCAATTTCCTTTTATCTTTCTTTCTTTGTATTTCTTTCAATATAGCTAAAGGGGAGTTTGAAGTTCACTACCCTGGAATGGTGACCAGATGATGGCAATGTCACCCACAAACACCTAGTGGAAATGAGAAGGTTGGCTAGTGATGAGACCCCCTTTCTCTCAGCCATGCAACTGAGAGCCATTACGCTAGTTTGGTAACATGATGATGGCAATGTCATAGCACTAGATATTCATGGATGTGATAGGTCAGCTCGTGATGAAACCTCCTATCCTTCAACTAACCTTTTAAGGATTCTTTATTATATTGTGGGTCCCTTTTACTCAAAGATAAGTGTTTCACTGCTTTCTTGGGTGATCCCTGGGCGAAGCATCTGGAAGGTTTATACAAGGATTTTTTTTTTACCCAACATCAACCCCTCTAGGCCTTCATCCCCTTCTTCCCATAGAATGAGGGACAACCCCTTCTTGGGTCAATACACCCTAAAATCCCAAGAGATAAAAAAATGGAGGGGAATAATGATGGAAAGTGGTAAGTATGGTCGGGAATGATACAATGGCTCTTTAAGGGAGTTTCTAGTAGAAAATCCATCCCCAAGGAAGACTACTTACTAGGGCAGAATGTCAACCACCAAGGTGAAGTAAGGAAAAAGACATAATGTCCAAGCATATATCATGAAATCTAGAGAAGTCTAAGATACAAATACTCAACTGGATTAATTATTGAAATGATGCTCACCATAACACTGACTTGTACCTCATGGAGCAAGGCCCACTGCCTTCTGGAAGCCAGTTGATGTGGTGGATGCCAACTGGAAATCTATGACCATCTGTGGTGGTGAGAGGGGTTTTCATCTGTGAAAAAGGGTATTGTTGGTCATGTAGTCTCTCAACACTCCATATCTACAACTTGAGGGCCTTGAGACATAATCTCCTTAGTTATCCACAAAATGGGGATAACATCTAGCTCCTTCTTGGGGACATGTGCTCTTCGTAGAGTGGATGAGAACCGAAACATATTCTAGTATATCTGTTCCTGTAAGGAAACATCAAACTATCAAGTGCAGGATGGCCTACTCATCCTTGTTCTCATATGATCATAATCAAAACCAACTAAGCTAGAAAAAAAAAATTGACATTTAAAAAAAAAATTATAAACCAAGCATGATATCAATATGCAAGTAGAGAAAAATGAAAATGAAATGCATCTAAACTAGTATGAGCAATCAAGATGCAAATGCAGGGAATTAAAATGACTTGCCTACTTACCTAGGGCATGGGCCCTGAAGAAGTCACGTGACCTGTGCAAGATACCAGATATATAAAATATGCAGAACATAAATGAAATTCTAGAAATGACAGATTAACAGTAAAATATCCAGCATAATCTTCACAATACACAGAAATGATATACGAAATAGCAACAGAACAACATCTTCACAATACGTAAATGATAGCCTAAATACAAACAGTAACAACACTTTTATTTAGATAGCAATGTTCACAGCTCTTTGAGGGGTAACCTCCAACAGCGCGTAAAATACTCCGCTACACACCCCTGCTAGGGTTTCATACCCGAATCTTTTATTTATACAGCCGCGTCTATTAAGATAGCATCTAGAGGAAGATCCCGTGAAGCGGAAGCTTCTATTAGGTCTTCTTTATCCGCTTTATTTACTCCTATTTTTGTATTGAAAGGCTCCTATTAATATTGACCTTATTTATCCTAATACACCGATCTACCCATGTGCGGGTTAGACCTTTAAATACGTTCGCCTCTTCACCTTGTCCCGCTTCGAGATGGAAATCGCCGCAGAACGGTAGCCGGTTCCCAAGTGGCATCGTCGAGTCATATCTTCCACCGCATCTAGCACTTCCTTTGATGGTTCTCCTCGACGCAGGCATCTCCACAACAAAACTGCTTCCGGTTATAGCCAAATGGATCCTTCAACTAACTCTAGAAGGTTAGTATGAATTTGGCACCTGGTTCCAACTCCACCTTCGGCATGAAACATGAAAAAATGTGATGCTTTGATCGATCAAGTGTAGCTAATCGATATGCAACTTGTCCCACACACGTTTATAACCCCGGTAAGGGCCATAAATTTGGGTGCTAGCTTCCTATTAATCGCCTTCGCCTTGAGGGAATTTTGCTTATATGAAGGCAAATGTAGAAACACTTGATGCCCTTCTACAAATTGACGCTCCGGAAAGTAATCTTGATCTCGCTTATCGCCATTCTATTCGGCCATGACCAAGTTCTCTTTAAGGGTACTAAGGATGTCCTCTCGAACGGTAACTCATTCGACCGCCTCGACCTTCGAGGTACCCTAGCAAGGAGAGAACTCCATCAGTGGCTTCCGGCCCATACACCGCCTAAAAGGAGCTTCGCGCGAGTGGTCAGGAGTGGTATGTAGAGTTGTACCACCATTTGGCTAGGGTAACCATTGAGCCCCACCGGTAAGAGCTTTTCAGATGCAAGCACCCGACAGGTTTCCAAACACTTGTTGGACGACTTCATTTGACCATCCGTCTGGATGATAAGTCGAGCCGATGCAATTGTGTGTGTTGTAGCTTAAACAATTTTTGCCAAAAATTGCTTGGTGAAAGTTGGGTCTCGATTCGAAACAATAGAGTTTGGCATGCCATGAAGCTTGAAGACCTCGATTCATGAAAAATTTGGGCCACCGTGGATGCAAGAATGGGTGGTGAAGACACAAAAATGAGCATACTTGAAAGACGATCCACCACCACCATTATCACCGATTTATTCCCGGATTTGGGTAAGCCTATAATAAATTCCATAGATATATCTTTCCAAATAGTAGGTGTAATTGGGAGTGGTTGGAGTGTTCTTGGAGTTTTTATTGTTTCTCTCTTGTTGCATTGGCATACCTCACATCGGGCCATAAACTTACTTGATGTCCCGTTTCATTCCATCCCAAAAGCATTGCCACCCTCATATACTTTGTGGAACTCGAAAGTTCCGGGCTTATGGGTGTAGCATGAAGCTCGTGAGAGCAATCGCGTGGATTTGAGCTTGATTGTTTACTTTAAATACAAGCCACCTTTGTATCGAAGCTCATCCCCAAGCCAGAGGTTCGGGGAGCTCGTGCCTGATTCCAGCCATGAATCGTATTAACTTTTGGGGTCTTGCGCGACCTTCGTGCATAGCTTGCTCAATCAGCATACTAAGAGAAAAGAGGGATCCTTCGCCTTCATATTTCCGACAGGCATCCGCCACTACATTGTCTTCTTTTTTCCTTCTTGTAAATGATCTCATAATCATATCCAAAGAGCTTACTGACCCATTTTCGTTGCTCGAGAAATGCGCTGTTCCAGGAAATTTGAGGCTTTGATGGTCCATTTTAATTTGGAATCAAGGTTCCAAGAGATAAGGACGCCATAATTCAACCGGATGCAAAATCTCATAACATTTCTTTTTCATAAATAGGGTTTTCCAGATTCTTTCGGGGATAGTTGTTTGCTAGTAGGCCAAAGATCGAATCTCTTCATATGCGACGTACTGCCAAATGCCTTCGAAGGCCGATTCCAACACAAATGTCTTTTGAAGTTGGGAAGAGCCAGAACCTGAGTGGTGCATACATGGTATTGCCTTCAGTCGTTTGAAAAGCTTGAGTACCGCCGGGGTCCAAGTGTGAAAGAGTTCTTTTAAGGGAGAGTCGAGAAAAGCCAATCTTCCATAGTTCTTGATAAACTTCTGTAATAATACCATGTGAGGCCCGTTAAAAAATCCACGCTAAGACGGAGTCTTTGGGTGCCGTCTTGCATAGCTTCAATCTTTTCGCTGGTCCACCGACGCCTATCCTTTCGCCTAATGGTGATGAGACCCAAGTATTCTACTGGATGCACCAAAAGCGATTTGGATCGCTTCGTGAAAAGTTTCAGTCGAGAGTAGGTCGAGAACTCTGATCCACATGAGTTTGGTCCGTCCATGTCTTGTTGGCATATGAGGATGTCACCAAAGAAAACTAAGACGAACCGACGGTTAGAAAAGGGCTGGGGCGGTTCATGAGGCTCGAAGGTGGAGGGGCGCTATAATAAACCCAAAGGGTACGCACCAAAACCTCAGTGGCCCCCCTGCGAGGCGAGAAAGGTCGTTTTAGGAATGTCGGATTCTTTCATATGGATATGGTGATAGCCCGAGCCAAGACGTCGGTGCAGGAAGAATTGGGCACCACTTAGTTCATCCGTGAGGTCATCAACAATGGTTGACAGGAATGGGAAATTGTCTTTGATGGTGAGTTTATTGAGAGCCCTGAAGTCGTGACACATTCGCTAAGAACCTTATTTCTTTAGTACCATGACAACCGAGGAGGAGTAAGGACTCGCATTGTGGGATGGATGCGACTCTGTAGTGAGTTCCCTCGGACCATTTTTTCACCATTCTTTTGTGCAAGTAAGGGCGAGTATGACGTGATGCTGGGAAGGATTCTCGGGACAAGGGAATGGAATGATCATGGACACCCGGGGAAGGGGGGAGCCGTCCTTGGGGAGTGGAGAAAACTATTTGATGTTTAGGGACAAGAGGGCTTGGAGGTCTTGGGGCACGTGGGATTCGTGGTTTGTATGGTGAGTTGGGCCATGACAATCATCGACCTTTTAAGTAATTTTTCCATGCGATGAGAACTCATGATTTCAAGAGAACCCGCAGAGATGCCTTTGAAATTTTAAGGTTGTGGCCTCCTTGGTCAAATTGTTAAGTTCAAATTCCATGAGAATGGGACCTGTTCCGAGCCATTCTAAGACTCAACACAATGTCGCGAACCTCCCGCGTCAATAGAAAACATATGGGATTGAGGTTGTAGTCACCTATTTGGAGACGACATTTTCACGCCCAAGATTTTCATAGGCTTCACCATTGGCAATCATGATTTGAAATTATTGACGATGGATATAGCAATGGGTTTCTTTGGGCTTACGCGCGATGAATAAAATTGTGGTGTTGCCACTATCAACCAAGATGATGACCTCGCGCTTTGATGCACCGGGACATTTGAGATTTTGGGGCGAGAAGGTGAGAGCATTGAGGGAAATGATGGGTTCCTTTGCAGGAGGGTCGGAAGTAGGGTTTATTTCGGCTTCGTGACTGCATGTGGAAGTGTCATCATCGGCCTCTTGAATATCCCCGAGATGTATTGGCAAGAGATTTTGTTCCTTACATTTGTGGCTCCATAGGAAATATTTGTCATCACAGCCATACCGTGAGGCCTTGAGTTGATGCTCAACCATTTCAGTCAATTTTTGGATTTTAATGGGGCGGAGGGAGTAGTGGGTTTACCGGTTTAGGGCGTGGGAAAAAATGAAGGCTTACTTCGCTTTTGAGAGGAAAAAAATTTGTTGTGCTTCTTTAGTTTTGGTGCCTCCACCCAAGTCGAGGTCGAGCCATGAGGATGGGCCCTAACCTCCTTGAGGCCACCGATAAAGAACTCTCGAAAGAAAACATCATTCATTCTCCGTCAAAAGCCGACGCTAAATGCAAATATGAAGTCTTCGACCGCGGCCCGGATTGTTTCCACTTTGTCAAACAACCTAAATTATTGGTGTCAGTGTCAAAGCCGCTCATAAAGCTCAAGAACAAATCAATCCAAGCAATATATCCTCGACGCGAAGTTTTTCCGCCGCCACCATTGCCAGCCGCTCTTGATCTTAAAATGGAGAACACCTTACCGGGGTTTGGCCAAGTCATCCGTAATGTTGTAGAGAGAAATAATGTTCCATTTTGTGTGACCCAACCAACTGAAAGCCATCAAATTTAGTTACATTCACCCGGTATGGCGTCCCTTTGAAAGTGATGTGGTTGAAAGGAATGGAAGAGGTTTCTCCTTCAGTCCTTTTAGGTGCATCATCTAAAGAGTCATCGAGGGATTTTGAGTTTGGTGTAGAGTGCTACAACGATATATTCAAGTTCATTTTTTACTGCTTAATATGGATTGCATCGGCTACAATCTTATCGATACTTATGGAGGCATCAATGAGGGCAATAGTAAAGCTAATCGAAGTTGTTGTAACTTGTTGGGTCTCGCAAACCGACAGGGTAAGCCAGTTTGGTGACTCTGGTTACGTATGGGCCATGCGATCGTGTGAACCTAAAAGGAGCAAAGGGTCGCACCTTGTAGAAAAACGATATGATAAAAGATGGCGGGAGAAAAGAGATGAATCTAATGGAATAGGTCTAAAATAATGGTGAAAAATGGGTAAACCGAAAAGGGTGCGATGGCCTAAATTTTGCGTAAAATTTCATATGGATGAGTGATAAGGGAGACGAGATGAACCTAATGGAATAGGTCCTTCTAAATAATGGTGAAAAATTTTCCGTGACTTTTTTTACCGGGTTATGCTTTATCCGAAGAATGTTGCAGTTGTTGAAATCCTCTAAATTCTAAACCAGAGTATTTACTTAGCGAACCCGAATAACGATGTGGGTTAATAGATCCGCCGGTTTAATTTGTTTATGTTGTTGTTTATGTTCCCAAGGGTTAGGTATTCATGGTTCTATTGCATAAGGGTTTCCGGTATATAGCTCTGACATGTAGTACTCGCCCAATATCTCGGCACTAATCCAGGAGGATAGACTGCAATTCTTTAGCTTTTATCAATTCACTACCGCGTACTCAGATAATATCTTCCGAAAGGTTGTTGTCGGGTGAGATTAACTATAGCAACCGCCGTAATGATAGGTTTATCTAATAGTCGATCCGCACGTGTTGTTCACGCGCCGTACCACTAAAGGGGTACCAACAGGGTTGCCAAGGGCGGCTAACGATGTGCTTTAAGAACCACTTGTATTTCCTCAGATGTATGAATCCCTCAACCGCAAAATTTATGTGTGTAATGACAGATCTATATAGCTTAAATATGTCAAAATACATCTCTACCCAGAAAAAAAAAAAAAATACCCACAATTTCTCGCCAAGGAAAGTGCTCCTCGATACCGTACTTTGCAAGATGCCGTGATATATAAAATATGCAGTAATCGTAAATGAAATGCTAGAATGATGTATCATTACTAGTAAAATATCCAAAGATAATCTTCATTAACACACGCAAATGATATAACGTAAAATAGCAACGTAACAACACTTTGATCTCGATAGCAATACCATGTGCCTCTTCGAGGGGCAACTCTCCAACAGCAAATACCAAGCACAATAATATCTAATCTAGGGTTTTCATACCCTCAATCTCTATTTATAGTACTAAATATGTCTATTAAGAGAAGCATCTAGAGGAAGATCCTTCTAGAAGCGGAAGCTTCTATTAGGTCTTCTTACATCCGCCTTATTCTATTTTATTGAAAGGTCTTATTAATATTGACCTTTATTACATCCGAATACATTGATCTACTTATGTGCAGGTTAGGACCTTAACAACCTGGATGTGAGGTTGGAGAAGAGATACATCTGTTGGTAGTGGCATCTTCCTCTCGTCTAATGCTATCAGATAGTACGTTTCTTTGTCAGAATTCTTCCTGATGATGTAAGGGCCAAGCCATGAATTGTTGTCTTTTTGGTCATATATGGGCTTTCCCTTTCTCTTGTCCCACATAAGCACAATACTTCCTTCATTGAAATCTATGCAAGGTGTATTCTCATCGTACGGAGGCTCTGTGTGGACTGTCTCTTTGACAATTTCTTCATGTTTCTCATCTTCTTCTTGCATAATATGAATAGACCTTAGCTCCTTCCCATGGTACTTTGTATCCTTCTTCTTATCTATCAATGGGAGAAACATCTCTATGGAATCTTCCTGCATGAAGGGTAACTCGGAGGAATCATACTCAATAACTTGTGGAGGAATATCATAGTAGTGTTCACTGACATAGTTAGGGTGCCTCAGATCCATCACATGTGTATATTTCTTTTCCATGTTGTGTAAGATCTCATACGTGCCATCGTCTATGGGAATATATGAATGTGTAAGGTTCATGCTAAGGAAACCTCCAAGGACTGAGGACCAGGTCCTTGACAAGAGAATCCCCCATGCATCCAGAACATCGATCACCAATATGTCCATGAAGATGTTGATATGTGGAAAATCTATCAAAAATACTTCAACGTCTTCACACACCCCCAAGACCTTGACTCTTCTTGAATCAATACCACAAACATTTCCATAAGGTTGGGTTGTCTTCAAACCAAGTTGTTTAATCACCTTTAATGTCATGGCATTTGTTGAGGCTCCTGAATCAAGCATGCAGTTGTTCAAGCAGAGGCCATTCATGCCTAATGAAAGATAGAAAGGAGGGTTCTTGTCCTTTGGCCGATTGAGGTACATAGTGTTCAAGATGATGGGAGGATCCTCCTTCTCGGCTGGCACCTGTAATATTTTCAAAATTTCCTTTTTCACAGAAGGGATCTTACACATCTCTGTCATTGGGACCTTCATGTTCAGTTTTCCAAACATGCTTGCAACATCTATATTCAACTGAATGTCATCTATAGGAGTTGGCTTAGGAAGAAACTCACATACCGATGGTGGAGGTGGTGGATCCACCTTTTCTGTTGATGGAAGAGGAGTATCGGGCTGTCACGGAGGGGCTGAAACATTTTTTCTTTTGTAGGTTAGAATTTCCCTCCTCCATAATTCCTTCTTCTAATCATCTGTCAATTTATTTAAGGCTCAGAGTCTCCCCTCTCTTTCTCCTATTCTTCTGGCTTCATTTATTTGTTCTTGGGTAACTTGTTCATCGTTGAAATTGCAAATCTTGAAGTTTATATCTTCAGTATAATCTTCGTCTTGTCGGGGGCACTCATCTTCCCTATGGGGTTGTTGGCATGGGAGACACCAAGCTTATAAATCAACTATCCCAACAGGTTTCAAAGTATCTGGGGCCTTTGCCTCTTGTTCAGGTCTTGGTTTCCAACTGGTGGCATCTCTCTGTTGTTTGGAAAACTGAGGTCTAGGAGTAGATTGATTTCTTTCCACTGTAGTCATATGGTTCATAAGTTGATTATGCACCTGAAAAAATTGAGTATTTATTTGGTCTATCTTCTGAGTCAAGAGAGCAATCGGATCAGGAACATTGTTGTTGGAAACCTTCATCCTTGATTCTGTCTTGATACAAGGGTACTGAAAAGGTTCTATTTTTTAATCGAGGTGATTCTCTAAATAATGTCAATACTAAACTCTTTAGCCTCTTCCAATGATGTAGGATTTTTATCTTTGAGAATGTATCAGAACTTCCCTTCAAAAGCATTCATGTAAAGGAGACGAACTGATAACGTCGTAGGATGGTAATTTGTTGGAATTTGATTGTACAATTTGTCAAATCCAGAAATGAATTCCTTTATTGTTTCATTCTCCTTTTTATTTATTTGATTAAACTGAGTCCCAAGTGTCTCACCATCTTCCTTTTTCGACCATCTTCTCTTGAATAAGTTGGAAAAAGCATCATAGGACATGATATGATTATCAAGGATTCCTTTGAACTAATCAATGGCTTCTTCAGTCAATGATGAAGAAAATAGCCTCATGGCCACATATTCATGATCAATACCTGGATTGTCCATGTCCTGGCCCATGACATAAATGTGGTCTTCAACAATTATCACATTTCTTCCTGGGAACTTTGGCAACCACTTGTTGACTTCTGTTGGAATTTTATTAGGGTAACCTTGGATATTGGCCATGTTAATGGGTTTGTAGAGGTCCCTTGCCCAAGGGCGATCCATTGGAGAAAGAGGAAGGGATTAATGGAAAAGGGTTTTAACAACGAAAGACTTGAGAGGAGTCCTTCTTTGGTAAACCTTATCAGGATTGAACCTCCCAAGGGGAAAAGGTTTGAGGAAAGAAGGATTCTAAGAAGGTGGAGTTTCCAGATGAGTTTCAAGATGAACTCATCAAGGAAAAGGGAAAGGGAATGTCCCTTAGATGGAGTCGCGAGGCAAGCTAAGGGAAAGGCTTTGGGATAACTTACCAAAGTGTCATTAGGGTACGAAGAAGATTCAAAATATTCCTCGGCAATGGCACCAAAATGTTATAGCGCAATTTGTAGGTTGGGAAAATCCAAACCCAACCACAAATCAAGTGCTACAATTTGGGAATCCTACACCCAATGTCACCTTAATGTAGGTCCCACACTTCAAGGGTGACTAGGTCACTCTAGGGAGGCGATCTCGATGACCCTAGGGGGAATGAGATGGATATGAATAGAGATGGAAATGAAGCCCCTAGAGGTCAAGTCTAAGTGGAGTGAAATGTGTGAAATGAAGTCTTGGGAAGGTCCAAGGGTTTCCAATTATGTTGAGTGACCTGCGAATGGTGAAATACCTGCCCGAGACACAAGAAAAACTACTTTGCAATGATGTATGTTAGTTGGATCAACAGGTTAATATTGTTGTCCCTAATTTTAAGCAATAGATAAAAATATATATCAGCAATAATATGGTACTATAATCTTCTCAATAAATTCTAGAGATCAAGTAGAAAATGCAAGAGAAAAACTAGTAAATGACTAGCTAAACTCAAGACAAAAACCAATATTCTAGCACGAAAAGATAAGGATATTGTGAACACTTGTCTATAGAAAATTATATCAGCATTATGGATCTAACATTCAATGTATTACCCCCAGATGGGGCGCTTCCAAGCCAATGGCATGATCACATCACGAGGAGGCCACCTGGCCAGGAAGTTATCCACCTGGCATCCGATCAAATATGTCACCCCACTCGAGTCACCTCATGGGTTTAAAACTTTCGTTGCCACCCTCCACTCTTCATTTGAAACCAACAGGCCACATGAATTGGAAGCTACGTGGCATGGGAGTCTTCATGGCACCATGCAGGATGCTTCCTCGGTCACATTTGCTCCAGACTGGCTCTTCTGATCCTAAAGCCGAGCTTGGGCGCTCTCATCCTCATTCGCCCCCTCACAGTTTGCAGGACCACACCTCCCTAGTTCACCTCTTCTTCAGGCTCACGAACGTTCTCTAGTGCAACCTCCACTCAAACTCGAGCTCGTGCTTGTGCTTCCCCTCTCCTGATTTGTTGACCCTCAACGTCTTCCCTCCCAGGGATTCTCTAGCTCTCATCATGCCCTGACTCAAAGGCAAGGCCAAACGAGGTGTTTCCTAGTATGCAGCCAGGGGAAGGAAGTCGCCCACCCCAGACCCTCCTCATGAAGTCGAATTCCTCCCATTCTTGGCTCCTGTCGATGCACCCGCCCCGCCCAACCACTCCGTGAGCACACCCCTGACCTCTCCCCTCTCTCGAACCCCTATGCATGTAGGGTTGAGTGGTTTGATAACCTTGGAAACTCATTGGGTTTCAAACCACCACCCCCCTCCCCACCTCGACGACCTACTCATCCTCCCTCCCCCTTTCATCACCCCACCACCACCTCGGGTCCCACCTTCTCTCCTTCCTCTTCTTCTGATTCTCCACTATCCACCCACCCCCGCCCCTTTTGTGACAGGTGTGATGATCGAACAACGATCATGGATACACTAAGGGACCTCAAAAAGGACCTGGGCGAGGTCAAGTCAGCTATTCTCGACATGTAGAATAGGGACACAGAACGTTGGAGCCGAGTGGACACCTTGATTTCCTTCCTTCAGGACCTTCGGCAAGCTATAGTGGACCGTGACAAGGGAAAATCACAGGCACTCTAGGTCTATGTTGGGCCACGAATCAGACCAGGTTTTTAAATGATTTCTTGTTTCAGGTTTCGATCTCCTCTCATTTCCTGACAGCCATTGAAGGTTGGCGTTGTTTTTCTTTAAGTTTAAATTCAATCATCAGCACCTTGCCCTGCCTGGCTGTGAATATTTTTAGTTTTTGCATGGTACACTTTTTTTCTTGGATAAATGGAAGTGGTGGTTTCCCAGAAGGGCACCATTGCCACCTAGTACTATGGACAAATAACAACGGTGTTTTCCCAAAAGGATGTCGCTGCCACGTTTGAAATTAATCTACAGACAACTGTATCTTTTTGACAGGATTTAATACAAACTCTAACTTATAAAAAAAAACATTCAATGTATTATAGAAAGAAAATCAACCACTAAAAATCCCTCAAACTTTTCCAAAAAGTGTGCTAGACCAAGAAGAATAAGTGTGCAAACTTTGAGCAAAATCCAATGGTCGATAAGAGAGTTATTCAAGCAAATGAGTTAGGGTTTCTACACCCCTAATGGTTGAAGATGTAATTTTATAACAACAGAAAGAAGTGGCCCCTTTATGGGGAATCCCTAGTGGTTGTGAGGTGCCCAAGGCACAAGGAATACACTCCACTTTGCAAGAAGTAAAAATGACCAAAAATCACGTTTCCCAATGCAATATTTTATTTCTCCAATGCAATAATAAATGACTAGTTCTCTTAATTATTGGGTTAATGGGGTCATGAAAAGAAGGAGCTAGAGAAGCTACCTCCTTGGGGGTGTAAGCCCTTTTACTTCCCAAGGAAAGTTTCTCTAGATAGGGTTTAAGATAAGAGGGTGTATTCCCTTATAATTCTCTTAGAAAATCCTTGTTTAACCAATAAAATGAAGCATAAAATGATGACGACTATGGTGGGGGTGTATGACCTTATACTTCCCACCTAGCTCCTAGCACAATAACCTCGACTTGAAAAAAATGATAGGATGAGAGTAAAATCCATACCAATTCAAGGGAAAATGCCAAGATAATCCACCACAATAGCAAGAGATAAGTCTTCCAAGGCTAGCGTATCACTCCCATCAACTATAACATCATTAGACAACCATAAACAAGAGGATAAAGAGACAATTTTACCAAAGGTAGCGAAAATTTCAGACCAATACTTCTCACAATGAGGGAGAGTTATGTGAAAATGAGATCTTATGATCTCTTATTTATACAAAATGTAACCAAGGTGACTTGTCCACAAATTAAGGGGTAAACCACAAGACTAGGGGTCAACAACCCTAATCTTTCCCCCTTTAACAAAGTAATATTAAACAATTCATTAAAGTTTCACTTTTGCACAAATAAACCCTAATTTTACATGGACATCTCCCCTTTAGGGGATGTTTTTCCACTTGGAAGAAGTCATTGGTGTTGGAGAAGAATGGGTAGGCTTCCAAAGGTCACATATCAAGCATCTAGACAATCTTATCATGTTGAAAACCCTCTTCTCCTTGTTATCCCCTAGCCTAGGGATAACTAAGGAGATTATGTCTCGAGTCCCATAGGCCCTAGACATGGAGTACTGAGAGCCATATCGACTTGAGCATGGCCCTAGAGGGCCCATCCTTTCATTCTTCAGCGCCTCCACTTTGTCAGCAGCAACAACATCCATCACATCGGCCTGGTCCTGCAACAGAAATGGATCTTTCTCCATGAGATAATGAGTCTGGGTATCATGGTATGTGTCAGTTTGATCCTCAAAACCTTTGAATACGTGCATTTAATTTTTTTTTCTTCTAACGTGTGCTTGGACCTTATGCTTTTCCACTTGACCACACCTGGGGGGAATGACAGGATGCCCTAGTAAGCTAGTACCCATAGGGTTTGAGTTGCCACTGGGGGAATTCATGAAAGGCCATCATCCGCTCCCACCATACTTACCACTTTTCATCTTTTTTCCCGCTCATCCATCCCATTACAATGGTCCGGGCATTGGGTTGGCCAAATATCTAAGGGTTGTACCATACCTTATGGGAAGAAGGGGCTAAAGGCCCAGAGGGTAAAAGTAGATGGAAAAATATAAAAACCAAAATAATGAAACATTGAGATGCTTCACCTAGGGATCCCCGAGAAAGCAATAAAACCTTCTCAGCAAGAAGTAGAGGGACCCATAAAAAATAATAAAACAAGACCTAGTTAGAGGATAGGGGGTCTCATCACGAGCCAACCTATTAGGTCCATGGGCATATAATGGTATGAAACTACCAACAACTGATCACCATGCTAGGGTAGTGGCTCTTGGTGGGATAGCCAAGAGAAAGGTGGTCTCATCATGAGCCAACCTTCTAATTTCTGTGAAATGCTTGTGGGTGAAATTTCCACCACTGGTCACCATGCCAGGGCAGTGTCCCCTAACTATCCTCTTGAAATAAAAATAAATAAGAATAAAAGATAAAAGACATTAATGGGCTTGGAAACATTTTCATCCATGACAAGGTGCATCTCACTATCCTCAGAGGCACCCACAGGTAAGCCATACATTTCCATGCTATCACTGCACCCCTTGCCTAGACATCCCTTACCACCTCATCCACTCACATAGCCTGCATTTGACTTCTCCCAGGTACATCCCACATCCAATGAGCATTATCCCAATAGGACGTCCTAGCGTCCCCTCCAAACTTGGCTTGCAGATTAGCATAATGTCTTTGAGCACTTGTCCGGGTAAAAGGGGTTTCATGCACATGTTTAATAACTTGATGATTATATGTGATTGACATTGCTATGGTCCCTATGACTTATGAGCCCATGGAGGGTGTATTTGTTGATGTTGCAGGGCCACACCTAATGGACAGATACACATGGGGATATGATTAGTTTGGACCTCCATGTGGCTAAAATCCCACCAGATGGATGTTGAGACCCCAACAGGGGGCAGAGACAGATCAGAGGATTGCATCAGAGAGAGAGGAGGATGTTTCACTAGGAGCAGCTTGGCAGGCCTGGACTGAGGGGGGTTGTGCCCTTTCCACCATGATGTAGGCTTTGGAAGGCTCATGACATCATCCAGGTTACCCATGATGTCATCCATCATTTTGGGATGTTCTGGAGGCAGTTGTGTGCCAAGTGGCACATGTGGCAGGTTCCTGAAGCCCAAGCAGGCTAACGTTTTTCTCCAGGAGGCCAACGTTTCCCAAAAAGGGCCTAACGTCACCATAAAAGGGCATGATGTCATGTTAGCAACATGTCTTAGGTTTTAATTATGACTTTTAATGTAAAAAATGGATATTAATTGTAACTGGCCATGTCAGCCTTTTTGACCTAATTCTGGTCATTAGTATTGTATAAATAAGGGGAAATTACCTCTTATTTTTAATCATCTTTCAGTCACACTTGTGAGATTTGAAATTTGTGCCCCACTTAGGGTTTTATGACTAAAATTTAGTGCGCACTTGTTGGATGAGGGTAATCTTGGTGTTTTTTGGCACTTTCTTGGTGGAAAGTCTTCAACT
The DNA here is from genome assembly GCA_010110895.2 of Picea sitchensis. Lineage (NCBI taxonomy): Eukaryota > Viridiplantae > Streptophyta > Pinopsida > Pinales > Pinaceae > Picea > Picea sitchensis. The sequence continues at coordinate 187,446 of SNQJ01S0003163.1, read as the reverse complement.
AGGGCATATGCTAGATTATTCTTGGTGAATGTAAGTGAAATTATGCAATTCTTCTTTCCTTTGAATGGTTATAGTATCTTTACTTTGCATTTTACTAAGATTATCAAATTTCTATCTTAAAACCCTAGGAGATTAAGCACATGTTATTGTCCTTATCTCAATAGTTATTCACCTACTAGATTTTTCCAAGAAGAGGTTTTTCTTGAAGCCATTGCTAAGGGCCTTGCCATTGAAACACCATAGCACTTATTGATTCATATTAACCATCATTTACTTCATCTTTGAGTTAAATAGGGAGGAAAATATACTAAGGCCTAGGGTTACCTACACCTTAGTAGTCATTTTACCCTAGGGTTTGGTGGTTGAAGCCAACACTTCAATTATCAACCCATCTTGTCTTTGGCTCTCCTATTATCATCCCTTACCTTCAACATTTGATGCCACTTTATTGACTACATTTTCCCTAAGAAAGCACTATTCTAAGTCTTCACTAAGAGTAATTGATCAACACAGCCTTCAAAACCTACTCTTTGAACAACCTACTAACACTTTCTAACCCTAGAATAACTTGACCTACTAACAACATTGTTGTTGTTACGAAAGTAGGCTACAACCATTAGATGCAGCATTAAAAGCTCAAAAAATAAATTGTAAACACTGAATTATATTTTGTTTTATGTGCTTATGTCAAATGCTAATGTTATGACTTCAATGGTTAATGGTTTTTAGTCATTTTGAAGCTAGTTTCAAGACATCTTATGTGAAGTATTACTCTATAAACATTGTTGTTATAAGATTTCTGTTTACTTCACCATATTCAAAAGATTTATTTTATTAATAGAGTCCATGGTTTTATGAAGTGCTAACTAGCAAGTGAACTTGCAAATATATGGTTTTCTTGTTGCTTTCTTCTGGGCAGGTACACTTCCGACATATTATCTCTTCATTGGTTATTAAACCGAACTTTCTGATCGGCGGTGACTTGTGAGAGGGGATCTTTACCTAGCTACTTTGGCTTTGCCTTCTCAAACCCCCAGGTCATCAGGGACGTCTCCCCTGGGCCTACCACCCTAAATAGAAAGAGACATCCTAGTGAGGCGATAGTGATAGGATAGTCTCTCGTTTTGCCAATTTTCTTTCCATTTACCTTTTCTTATATCAAAGTACAAATTGTGTGATAACACTCCTCAAAACATCCATGTGTAAATGAATGGCACCTCACCACCAAGCCCTAACCCCCCTAGGTGACGTCAAGCCTATAGGATTGATGTTTTTCCTCTCCTAGGAAAAAAATTTGGCATGTGGGGGCTAGGCTATGTCATCCAAGTCATCGTCAAGGCCTTCCAAGTCTGATCTTTCTCATCCGGTATGCAGGCCCTTGGCATCCAACCTGTGGGATTGTAGCCCCATGAAATCCAAAGCTAGGCTTGTTCTCCCAAAACTGTCCACCAACTAGGTCCCGCAAAGACAAATGAGCATGCCTTCCAAGGATCTCAAGTCATAACATCATAATAAGTGAATGAAATCAATAAATTATCCACCTAAGCATGTGCATCAAAGATCACTATATCGAGCAATTAATTGCTCAAGGACACTATGCGACTTGTCAAGCTTGAATATGGGAGAGTTGATGAGGTGTCCTATTGGGTAGATATTTCCCTAGGTCAAGGAGAGTTTCCAAGAGATATATTTATAATCCATGTAAAGTGGATGAAGTGATTGGGGTCAAGACTCAATGGACATATGGCTCATGACATACAAGGGGTCGTAATGTCTCATTCATGGGTGCCTTTGTAAAGGGTGTGTGGTACCTTCGTCCACAATGCACTTTTTCCAAGCCCATCAATTGCCTTTTATCTTTATTTCTTTGTATTTTCTTTCAATATAACATAAGGAGAGGTTGAAGGTCACTTTCCTGGCGTGGTGACCAGATGATGGAAATGTAACCCACAAACACCAAATGAGAAGGTTGGCTTGTGTTGAGACCCCCTTTCTCTCAGCGATGCAACTAAGATCCATTACCTTGGTTTGGTGACCAGATGATGGCAATGTCATACCACTATATATTCATGGATGTGATAGGTCGGCTCGTGATGAGATCTCCTATCCTTCAACTAAACTTTTAAGAAATCTTTATGATATTGTGGGTCCCCTTTACTCAATGATAAGTGTTTCACTTCTTTCTTGGGTGATCCTTGGGCGAAGCATCTAGAAGGTTTATACAAGGATTTTTTCTTTTACCCAACATCAACCCCTTTGGTCCTTCAAGCCCTTCTTCCCATAGAATGAGGGACAACCCCTTCTTGGGTCAATACACCCTAAATTCGCAAGAGATAAGGAAATGGAGGGAAATAATGATGGAAATTGGTAAGTATGGTTGGGAACAGTATGATGGCTCTTTAAGGGAGTTCCTAGTAGCAAACCTATCCCCAAGGAAGACCACTTACTAGGGTATAATGTTAACCACCAAGGTAAAAGGGGGAAAAAGGCATAATGTTCAAGAATATATCATGAAATCTAAAGCAATCTAAGATATAACATGATCAACTGGCTTAATTATTGAAATGATGCTCATGATAATACTGACTTGTACCTCATGGAGCAAGGCCCACTGCCTTCCGAAAGCCAGCTGATGTGGTGGATGCCATCTGAAAATCTGTGAACATTTGTGGTGGTGAGTCAGGTTTCCATCTGTGCAAAAGGGTATTTCTGGTCATGTAATCTCTCAGCACTCCATATTTGCAACTTGAGGGCCTCGAGACATAATCTCCTTAGTTATCCAAAAAATGGGGATAACACAATGTTAATTATTAGTTGATTCATTAAAAAAGTTGGTTTTAATTGTAATATTTTTCTTTCAACATTATATCTTGTGTTTTTTTTACACTATTGTGTTCTGTTGAGGGGTCCAAGATCCCTTTACCTCAACAGTGGGAACCAAACTTGCCTTAGAGGCCCAATTAGACTCTGTAGCGTTTGATGGTGGAATGGTTCTCCAGATATTTCGATGTAGCTAATTCATCAATGGGCTTTACTTGGTGATTGACATGATGTTCTTTTATAAAAGTTCCTCCTTCAGATTAAACATTCTCTTTTTTGTCTTTTATTTTATTAGATGAGTTTGATAAAATGAAATGTGCTGGTATAAACCAATTGATAGAAGGTATTCTTAACTATTGAAGAAGGTTGAGCTTAGGATAACCCTCGTGCTCAAGCATGAAGACAAAGATACTCACACATGTTACAAGACTAGTACTAATACATTAACTTGTTGGTATTTCAACATTGACTGAGATACAATTATCGTAAGAAAAATAGGCATGTAAAAAGTTGATTGCAAGAAAAATAGTTTCCTTAGCTCTAACATCAATCGCACATTAACACAATGATTTTCTTTCCATCATTAAGAACAAAAGAACTGCTAAAATACTGAAACAGATAACTTATCAATAGATTCAAAAACTCTTACTCGTTACAACATCAATTACTGAAATATAAGTTGGAAGTAATTCCTCCTCAATCCAATCACATAACGCCTTTTGATGAAAAACAAAATTTTGTCTCTGGTCCTAAATAAGACTTCTCAATTAAGGTTGTTCAGAAATAGTTCTCTACAATTCTCAAAAAACAGGGTTGTTTCCCAAAACCATCGACCCTTTCTAAAAGGTCAATCCCTTTATTTATAAAGAATCGCTAACTAAAAATAGCTGCTACAAGTTTAAGTTAAGTAAAACAAAATATTTCCCCGTGGCGCTTGATCTCTTTGTTCTCTGGAAAACATCTCATGGTTCTACTGGAGTGGATTAAGCTTCTCATATTATAACCACTTGACGAAGAGATCCTCGCATGTGTTAGCATATCGGTACCTGTGTTGATCCATCAAGGCTGAAAGGATCTCTTTCACTTCTACTTCCTGTTCTCTGTATTTGATGATCTTGGCACTCAACCGCTGCAAAACTGCATGAGCCTTGATTAGATGTTCTATAAACTGTTGTATTTGACATGGTGCCATGCTTGCCACTTGTGCGATCTCCACTACTCATGCTGAGTCTTGTTCTGCATGTCACTTGACTATGTCATGCAGGTCGACAAAATCTTCGGGTGAGTCGAATTCTCGGAGGACAATGCCTTTCATCTCCTGATTGATATTTTACCAGAATTTTTCTCACTCGACCCACTTCTTTTGTATCTCCCACTGAGGTTCCTGGGCCATACTTACCCAGTATTCAGTTGCTTTTCTGTTCCAAGAGATGCTGCTATCCCTTAGCACTTGAATACCATGCTCCTCTGCGTCTTGGCCCTTCTGCACTACACTAATGTAGTCAATTATTTCTACCACTTGGTATGATTTCTCATACCATGTCTCCATGTCCTTGTAGGTTTCCAATGCCATAAGGGTATATTCTTGGAAATTGGATATACTTGGAGTGAAAATATGTTGTTCGTTTGTGAACTTTGCATAAGCATCTTGGAAATCACTCTTCAAAAACACTGTGATCTATGTTGAGTCTTGATAGTATTTTTCCAAATGGCGCAGATGATATAACTCCTTTAGTGCAGCGGCAAGTTCCTTTTCATCTTGCCTTTCTCGATCCAAGGTGGCATCAATGATAGCCATCCCTGTGTCGATGAGCTTAGATGTCTTTTCGTGTTCTGTCTGTTGATGATTGCAGCTACATGAGACATTCTCCAGATAAAAAACCTGAGAGAAAGCCCCTGAGAGGGGTGTGTGGTTCTTGTCTGAGACAGAGCTGGAATGTAGAGATGCCCTCCTCCATACAAAGAGTTTAGAAGAACTCCAAATTATTCTCCTGTGTAACGCAGTGAGAAAGGAGATCTGCAGAGTTGGACGTGCATGTGGTTGATCACAAGGTGAGCGCGTGAAATCCCAAAGTGTTGGGTGCATCGTCATGAGCACAGAAATGAAGATGATGTATTAGCCTCCTCCGAGCTGAAGAGTTGATGAGAAACTTCAGATGAATATCCTGTGTAATGCAGTGGGAAAGAAGATCTATTGAGTGGACATGCCTATGAATGAACATAGGTGAACGTAATCCTAGTGGTTGAGCACTAGTGAAGAAGTGGTTATTTTGTGTAATGCAATGAGCCAGAGATATGGACATCCCTATGGATGTGCCCCTAGTGGATGAGAACTAGTGGGTGTATAAGATCCCTTGTTATATTGTTCAAGAGTCAGACCTTCCTGTAACCCTAATTGTAATGTAAAGGGTATAGGTCGGCCCCACCTTAATGTGATTGATGATTAATGTAAAAGATAATTAATGTAAAAGATAATTAATATGGTTAATATTTATTATATTGTGAGCAGTGAGGTCGACCCTGTTGTGCCAATAGAAACTTCTGTTGACAAGTTCAGTCTAGTATAAGTAAAGGTAAATTCCCTATTGAGGAATCATATATTTCATGTGAGTTTGGAAATTTTGGCAAGTACACCTTCTTGGGAAAAGTGCGCACCTCTCTTGGACGCTAGTCTTCTAGGGTTTGAGAACCCTCTTGTGTGCTAGGTCTTATTGGTGGTGAAGGTATTTCTCTTGAAGAATATAGCAAAGGATTTTGGTTGGGTTTTATTCCCTTGTTGAGAAGGGTTTCCTAGGATACTTCTTGTGTTCTTGTGCATGGTGTTTCTTCTTGTGATCTTGGTTGTTGCAACATTATTGGTTATGGTTAAGTGAAATGATAAAAATTGAATGAACTTAATTCTTAACCTTGCTTATTGAAAAATCAGCATGGTATCAGAGCATAGGTCTTGAAGAACCCATTGCACAAACATTTTCCAGCCATCCTCTCTCTCTTCTATAGAAACTGTACGACCCTCCTAGGGTTCCCAAAAAATCAGTACGACCTACTCTTCTGAGGGTTTCCAGCACTCGAAACTTGGATGTTGAGGATAAAAAGGACATAGGTGTGTACGACCTCCTTCAGCACATCTCTAGCAAGTCTCAAATTGCAATTCCGAGCATTTTGACTTTTTGGCCCTAAGGTTTCTAGGGTTTTGCTAATTTCTGCAGAAAATTTCAGAATTGTGTTTCTGCAACTCTTTGAAGAAGCTCTTCAACTTACCAGGGCTATCATATTTCACTAAGGATTATTGTTGGCAGTCATAAGTCCAACAAAACCTAAAAGTGCTAGCCAACACTTCAATTGTCAACCCATCTTGTCTTTTTCTCTCCTATTATCATCCCGTACCTTCAACATTTGCTGCCACTTTATTGATTACATTTTCCCTAAGAAAGCACTATAGTCTAAGTCCTCACTAAGAGTAATTGATCAACACAACCTTCAAAACCTACTCTTTGAACAACCTAATAACACTTTCGAACCTTAGAATAGATTGACCTACTAAAAACATTGATGTTGTTACTAAAGTAAGCTACAACCATTAGGTGCAACATTAAAATCTCAAAAAATCAATTGTAAAGGATGAATTATACTTTGTCTTATGTGCTTCTGTCAAATGCTAATGTTAGGACTTCAATGGTTAATGGTTTTTAGTCATTTTGAAGTTAGTTTCAAGACATCTTATGTGAAGTATTTCTCTATAAACATTGTTTTTATAATATTTTTGTTTACTTCACCATATTCAATAGGTTTTTTTTATTAATAGAGTCCATGGTTTTATGAAGTGCTAACTAGCAAGTGCACTTGCAAATATATAGTTTTCTTGTTTCTTTGTTCCGGGCAGGTACACTTCTGACATATTATATCTTCATTGGTTATTAAACCAGAATTTCTGATCAGTGGTGACTTGTGAGAGGGGATCTTTACCTAGATACTTGGACTTTTCCTTTGCCTTATCAAACCCCCAGTTCACCGGGGACGTCTCCCCTGGGCCTACTACCCTAAATAGAAAGAGACATACTATTGAGGTGACAGTGATAGGATAGTCTCTCATTATGCCAATTTGCTTTACATTTACCTTTTCTTCTATCAAAGTACAAATTGTGTGATAACACTCCTCAAAATATCCATTTGTAAATCAATGGCACCTCACCACCAATCCCTAACCCCCCTAGGAGACATCAAGCCTCTAGGAGTGACGTTTTTCCTCTCCTAGGAAAAACATTTGGCATGTGGGGGCTAGGCTATGTCATCCATGTCATCATCAAGGCCTTCCAAGTATGATCTTTCTCATCTAGCATGTAGGCCCTTAGCATCTAACTTGTGATATTGTAGCCCCATGAAATCCCAAGCTAGGCTTGTTCTCCCAAAACTATCCACCAACTAGGTCCCGCAAAGACAAATGAGCACGCCCTCCAAGGATCTCAATTCATAGCATAATGAGAAGTGAATATAATCGATAAATGATCCACCTAGGCTTTTGTATCAAAGATCACTATATCAAACAATTAATCGCTCAAGGACACTATGCGACTTGTCAAGCTTGAATATGGGAGGGTTGATGAGGTGTCTTATTGGGTAGATCTTTCCCTAGGTAAAGTAGAGTTTCCAAGAGATATATTTCTAATCCATGTAAAGTGGATGAAGTGGTTGGGGTCAAGACTCAATGGCCATAGGGCTCATGACATACAAGGGGTCGTAATGTCTCATTCATGGGTGCCTTTGTAGAGGGTGTGTGGTACCTTAGTCCACAATGCACTTTTTCCAAGCCCATCAATTACCTTTTATCTTTATTTATTTGTATTTTATTTCAATATAGCATAAGGAGAGGTTGAAGGTCACTTCCCTAGCGTGGTGACCAGATGATGGCAATGTAACCTACAAACACCTAGTGGAAATGAGAAGGTTGGCTCGTGTTGAGACCCCCTTTCTTTCAGCGATGCAAGTAAGAGTCATTACCCTATTTTTGTGAACAGATGATGACAATGTCATACCACTAGATATTCATGGACGGGATAGTTTGGCTCGTGATGAGACCTCCTATCCTTCAACTAAACTTTTAAGCAATCTTTATGATATTGTGGGTCCCCTTTACTCAAATATAAGTGTTTCACTTATTTCTTGGGTGATCCCTGGGAGAATCATCTGAAGGCTTGAACAAGGATTTTATCTTTTACCCAACATCAACCCCTCTGGTCCTTCAACCCCTTCTTCCCATATAATGAGGGACAACCCCTTCTTGGTTCAATACACCCTAAAATCCCAAGAGATAAGGAAATGGAGGGGAATAATGATGGAAAGTGGTAAGTATGTTCAAGAATGGTACGATGGCTCTTTAAGGGAGTTCCTAGTAGCAAACCTATCCCCAAGGAAGACCACTTACTAGGGCAGAATGTTAACCACCAAGGTGAAGGAGGGAAAAAGGAATAATGTTCAAGCATATATCATGAAATCTAGAGAAATCTGAGATACAACATGATCAACTGGATTAATTGTTGAAATGATGTTCACCATAATACTAACTTGTACCTTATGGAGCATGGCCCATTGCCTTCTAGAAACTAGCTGATGTGGTGCATGCCATCTGGAAATCTGTGACCATCTGTGGTGGTGAGAGGGGTTTCCATCTGTGCAAAAGGGTATTACTGGTTAGGTAGTCTCTCGACACTCCATATTTTCAACCCGAGGGCCTCGAGACATAATATCCTTAGTTATCCAAAAAATGGGGATAACACAATGTTAATTACTAGTTGATTCATTAAAAAAATTGGTTTTAATTGTAATATTTTTCTTTCAACACTATATCTCATGTTTTTTTACACTATTGTGTTCTATTGAGGGGTCTGAGATCCCTTTACCTCAACAGTAGGAAATAAACTTGTCTTAGAGGCCCAAATAGACTCTGCAAAGTTTTATGGTGGAATGGTTCTCCAGATCTTTCGATCTAGTTAATTCATAAATGGTATTTACTTGGTGATTGATAGGATCTCTTTCTACAAAATTTCCTCCTTAAGATTAAACGTTCTCTTTTTTGTCTTTTATTTTATTAGATGAGTCCGATAAAATTAAATGTGTTGGTATAAACCAACGGGTAGAAGGGATTCTTAACTATTGAAGAAGGCTGAGCTTAGGATAACCCTCGTGCTCAAGCATGCAGAAAAAGATACTCACACATGTTACAAGCCTAGTACTAATACATTAACTTGTTGGTGTTTCAACATTGACTGAGATACAATTATTGTAAGAAAAATACAGATGTAAAAATATGATTGCAAGAAAAATAGTTTCCTTAGCTCTAACATAAATCACACATTAACACAATGATTTGTTTTCCATCATTAAGAACAAAATAACTGCAAAAATATTGAAACGAATAACTTATCAATAGATTCAGAAACTCTTACTCATTACAACATCAATTACTGGAATACAATTTGGAAGTAATTCCTCCTCAATCCAATCACATAATGCCTTTTGATGAAAACCATAATTTTGTCTCTGGTCCTAAACAAGACTTCTCAATTAAGGTTGTTTAGAAATAGTTCTTTACAATTCTAAAAAAAGAGGGTATTTTCCCAAAACTATCGACCCTTTCTAAAAGGTCGATCCCTTTATTTATAAAGAATCACTAACTAAAAATAGTTGCTCCAAGTTTAAGTTAAGTAAAACAAAATATTGCCACGTGGCACTTGATCTCTTTGTTCTCTAGAATAAATCTCATGGTTTTACTGGATTGGATGACTCTTGTCATATTATGACCACTTGACGAAGAGATCCTCACATGTGTTGGCATACGGGAACCTGTGTTCATCCATCGGGACTGAAAGGATTTCTTTCACTTCTATTGTCTGTTCTTTGTATTTGATGATCTTAGCACTCAACCGCTGCAGAACTGCATGAGCCTTGATAGGATATTCCATAAACTGTTGTATTTGACATGGTGCCATGCTTTCCACGTGTGAGATATCCACTGCCCATGCTGAGTCTTGTTCTACATGTCGCTTGACTATGTCATCCAGGTCGACAAAGTCTTCGGGTGAGTCAAATTCTGGGAGGCCAATGCCTTTCATCTCCTAATTGATCTTTTCCCAGACTTTTTCGCACTCGGCCCACTTCTTATGTATCTTCCATTGAGGTTCCTAGGCCATACTTATCCAATATTCGACTTCTTTCTTGATCGGAGAGATGCTTCTATCCCTTAGCACTCAAATACCATGCTCCTCTACGTCTCGACCCTTATGCACTGCGCGGATGTAGTCAATTCTATCTACCACTTGGTATGATTTCTCATTCCATCTCTCCACGTCCTTGCAGGTTTCCAGTGCCATAAGGGTATATTCTTGGAAATTGGCTATACCTGTAGTGAAAAGATGTTGTTCGTTTGTGAACTTTGCATAAGAATATTGGAAATCACTCTTCAAAAACACCGTGGCATGTGTTGAGTCTTGATAGTATTTTTCCAAATGGCGCAGATGATCTAACTCCTTTAGTGTAGTGGCCAGTTCCTTTTCATATCGCCTTTCACGATCCAACGTGGCATCATTGATAACCATCCCTACGCTGATGAGCTCGGATGTCTTTACATGTTCTCTGTGTTGATGATTGCAGCTACGTGAGACATTCTCCAAATTACAAACCTGAGATAAATCCCTTGAGAGGGGTGTGTGGTTCCTATCTGAGACAAAGATGGAACATAGAGATGGTCTCCTCCTTAAAGAGAGTTAAGAAGAACTCCAAATGATTCTCCTGTGTAACGCAGTGAGAAAGGGGATCTACATAGTTGGACGTGCATGTGGTTGAGCACAAGGTGAACGTGTGAAATCCCAAAGTGTTGGGTACATCGTCATGAGCACATAAATGAAGATGATGTATTAGCCTCCTCTGATCAGAAGAGTTGATGAGAAACTTCATATGACTCTCCTATATAATGCAGTGGGAAAGAATATCTGTTGAGTGGACGTGCCTATGGATGAGCATAGGTGAACGTAATCCTAGTGGTTGAGCACTAGTGAAGAAGTGGTTATTCTGTGTAATGCAATGAGCCAGAGATATGGACATCCCTATGGATGTGCCCCTAGTGGATGAGAACTAGTGGATGTATAATATCCCTTGATATATTTCTCAAGAGTAAGACCTTCCTGTAACCCTAATTGTAATGTAAAGGGTATAGGTCGTCCCCACCTTAATGTGATTGATAATTAATGTAAAAGATAATTAATCTGGTTAATATTGATTATATTTTGAGCTAGTGAGGTCGGCCCTATTGTGCTAATAGAAACTTCTGTTGACATGTCCAGTCTAGTATAAGTAAAGGTAAATTCCCCATTAAGGAATCATATATTTCATGTGAGTTTGAAAATTTCAGCAAGTACACCTTCTTGGGAAAAGTGTGCACCTCTCTTGGAAGTTATTCTTCTAGGGTTTGAGCACCCTCTTGCGTTCTAGGTCCTATTGGTGGTGAAGGTCTTTCTCTTGAATAATATAGCAAAGGATTTTGGCTGGGTTTTCTTCCCTTGTTGAGAATGGTTTCCCAGGATACTTCTTGTGTTCTTGTGCATGGTGTTTCTTCTTGTGATCTTGGTTGTTGCAACATTATTGGTTATGGTTAAGTGAAATGCTAAAAATGAATGAACTTCATGTTTAACCTTGCTTATTGAAAAATCAACATGGTATCATAGCATAGGTCTTGAAGAACATGTTAGCACTATGAATCACCCTCAGTTTGCAAAGAGGATAAGCCTAGTACCCATTAGATGATACGTAAATGTAAATGAGTGTTTAGATGGTCAAATGGATAAGACTCAAGATAATAATGTTCTAACTCGGAAATCTAGGCTAGCATGCACAAAAAATTGAGGTATTGATAAACTTCAGTCAGTGAGTGGGAGTAAAGGTGAATAGAAGGAAGACTTTGGTGAGTAAAATGTAGAGGTCTGCTATGGACATTAGGTCTTCTAGCAGTCTAAAGAGGAAAAACTCAAACACAAGATATTATTGAATTCAAAGTTTAAGCAAACTGAAGAGCATCATAACAATACTATAATCAAACATTCATCATAATACAACTACAACCATTCCATGTGAATCATTCAACCATGAACACTACAATAATAGAGGCAATAAGATGAAATAAGAAAGCTGAATTATATTAATCAGGAAGTCTCAAATCAAGTACATAACCAGAGAAATCTTATGCTTCATCAAAATATTAAAATAAGGGAGCCTAGCTCAACCATTCGAACCTACTAAAGCATTTGGAATGTCTATTTATAACAAAAAGGGAAGGCAACAGTTGGAGGTGCGAGCTCGCCTTCCTCCCATGAGATTCTCCAAATTAGTTATTTCAACTAACAACTAAGCTAACAACTATGCTATAAAAAGGGAAAATGTTGGCAGCTGATCCAACCAACTTTAAACTGACTTGATCTTCATTGATGCACATACTCTTGCATGCCAAGTGTCATGCAGAGGTTGTAAGTTGTCATCATACTTCCAACTACCATCTCATCCATTATCCACATCATCAGCCACTCACAAGAATCATAACTTGAACTCCTTGATTCCAGGTACATGTTGGTAGCGTCATTCGGTAGCGCACTGGGTAGTGAGATTTTGTAGTGCCTTCACAAAATACTCAACACATTTCGTAGCACAATCTCTAAAATAAGATTGCAGAATGAGTAGCGCCTGAGTCTATGTATCTCTGCGTGTAATTCAGTCTCTGTATGAAATTCGGTAGCACCAAAGCCTGTGTATATCTGTGTGTAATTTAGTCTCTATGTAAAATTCGGTAGCACCATGCCTGTGTATCTATGTGCACAATTTGGTAGCGCCAATGTTGAACTGGTCCTGCTAAATTTGTAGCACCCGACATCAAAACAAATTAGGTATCACCCTATGGAATTCACAGTGCCATCATTACACTGCTTAACATATTTGGTATCACCTTGGAAAGTTAGCAGTGCCATCTCTACACCAGTCTTAGGGGATTTGGTAGCACTGTAGGTAGTAGACTGATAAGATATGCAAAATAGACAATTCCCTAGTGCCATAGCACTACGAAATGTCTGTGCTCTTTCTATATGAAGAGACCAATCCTTTGAAAAGCACAAAAAAACCTTGAGTTGAATGCATTAGGAGTCTGTAAAGCCTGTATAAGTGGAAAAAGTAACACTTCATCGATCACTTACCCTTGAAAAAATAGGGCATTCTAAAAAATGGAACTCACATTCCTCCAATCACTTCATCAACCTGACACTCCTTCTTGTGAAAGGAGGACTTCCTTCTGGCACAACAACATGCTTACCTTTTGTAGTAACAAGCTTCTTCACTGGAGGTGTGCTTTTATTTACTGTTGGTTTCTCCTTTTCAATGGCAGCCTCCACCAACACATTCAAATTCCTCTGAGCCACCTCATCCTTGAATGGTTGCAAATCTGCTTTGAGTTTTCTGTTCCGAGACTAAAAATATTTGTTTTTCCTATAAAGGTTCTTGAGCTATTTGTGGAGAGGAAGATCTCTTCTAGCTGAAAACATTTCCAAGTCAAGGGTATTGCTGTAATTATCCATGAGTTCTTTCATCTTGATTATTTCAGATAAGCCCTCTGATTTCAGGCGAGAAACCTCCTTCCTAGCCTCCCTGAGTTGTCTAATTAATCTTTTGAAGGTATGGTTGCTAGGTGGAGTGATGATGTTGAAAATATCAACAGGTTTCTTTATGGCTTCATCTTCATCTTCCTACTACACAGAGGCTACCTCTACCACCTCAATAAGCTTCTCAATGCCTTTCCCCTTATCCCTCTTCTTCTTCAGAATAGAAGCCTTTCGTAGGACTTGTGTTTCAATAGCCTCCTTGAGAGATGATCATCTTGTGAAAGGTATTTTGACTTTTGTACTAGCTGTTGAAGGAGATGAAGAGAAGTGCAATTTCCTTCCTTTCTTGGTTGTAGACTTAGTAGATGAAGGGACTTCTTCTAATTCTGGTGCAGGAGGGGGTGAAAGGTCCCTTTGTGGAGAATTATAGTCCTCTCTCTCTGCTTCTTCAGCTTCCTTAATGACCTCTTGGTCTTGAGTAGGGGCCTTGCAGTGATTTGGGTAGCACGTACAGACAAGGAATACACGTTTTCTTGGGAAATTCATCACTTAGAAAACAAGTTGAATGGTTTTCTGATAACTAAGCACCAGGTGATAATGACTACAAGATTGTGTAGGAGAAAGGATAGAGAGGTATGAAGGAAGGGACGATTTGCAGAGACGATCGCTACCAAAGCTCCAGGTGACAATTACTACCTCAAATTTGATATGCAGAGGAGGGAAACCATGGAATACCTAGAAAATGATGATAACTTGGAGTTCTGCAATTGTTTAGGATATTACCACGAACATCTCGGCTTCCAAATCCACCTCAGCAACTCATCCCATAGTGCCACTACCAACTGTTCCAAACTGATAGTTTTAGCAGTGCCAAGTTTTGAACATTCAAAACTTGAAAACCGTTAGCAAGCTCATAAAGATAAAATCCTCGAAGGCATATTTTAACTAACCATGGTGCTGAAAACAAGGTATACATGAAATCATCACTATGATAACAAATCATGATAAAGAATGATGGACAAGGAGTGCGCTACAAAAACTCCTAGTGATTTGGCAACACTCCTTTTTCAAAAAGGTGATTTGACCATTATAAGAGGACACAAGGACAACATGGAAAGGATACCAAGATATGAGTGGGAAGAGTGACATGTCAAGTCATGTTGGTCATGGGTTGAGTTAGGCTTGGTGTCAAGTCATGAAGTGATTCAAAACATAAGCCAAGAAAATGACCCTAGGTTGAAAATCTATATGAGGGTCAACAATTGAGCCAACACCCAAGCCTTCACTTATTCAAGGTAACCTAAGTAAATCACACTTTTAAGGAAATAAATAAAAATTCAAAATCTAAAGGCTTAAAAACTTAAAATTAAGGGCTAAAGACCCAAGGCAACTTAGTGTGATAACATTGGCTCCACAAGGGATGACATGCTCCCTGCGGGCTACCAAGAACAAGTAGTTTCAGTGTCTTATCCTAGGGCTATGGGGTAATTTATTCAAACAAAAATAAAAGAAAAAATGATATTTACAATGGCATGGAAAGCCACTCATGGCTCAAGAAAAGTACTTTTTCATAAAATGTCTATTGACAGGGCCACCAAAAACTTTAGAATCCTCCAAATTCTGCAACTTGTAAGTTTTATTTGAAAATACCTCAGAAATTTTGAAGGGACCAATCCACAAGGCTTCAAATTTACCATGCTTGCCTTTGTTTTTCTTGGGTGCATCCCACTTGAGTACTAGATCTCCCAGCTAGAAATCCTCTTTGCTTACCTTCTTGATCTTCTGTTGATGGTCTTGTGCTTTGTCCAGTAATTGCTCCCTAGTCTGTTGCACTTCTACTAGTTGTTGTATCCTTCTGATCATATCATCAGGTTCTCCTTGGTAGTCTTGGAAGAATTTTTCCACAGGAAAGGAAAGGTGAGAAGGAAATATGGCCTCAAATCCATACACAAGATGAAAAGGAGACACACCAAGAGATCTCCTTGTTGTCACTCTATCATCCCACAAATAAAATTTGAGCTTTGAATCCCGTGCTTTCTTGTTATCTTCTAACAGTATTTTGATGATATTTATAAGGCTCTTGTTAGAGGACTCTGCCAGTCTATTCCCTTGGAGGTAGTAAGGAGTAGAGTGAATCAATGTGATTCCAATTTTTTCACAAAACTTGATCAATGGTTCAACCTTGAAACATGCGGCATTATTAGTGACAATTTTGTTTGGACAATCAAATCTCGCCATAATATCCTCAAGAAAACCAATGATCACCTTGTGGGAGGCATTCCTTGTAGGGATGGCTTCTATCCACTTAGTAAAGTAATCAGTGGTAGTCAATATCCACCTATGTTGAGCACTTAAAGCAGGATGAATTTCCCCAATAAAATATAGGCCCCACTGCTGAAAAGGTCCTGAAGCTACCACAGGCTTCAATGGAAAAGACTTGAGCTACTACTTTCCAGAGAATTTTTGACACTTGACACAAGCTCTGATCTTTGCAAAAACATCGGTGAATAGAATAGGACATAAATACCTAGCCTTGAGAATATTATATGTTATGGTTCTCCAGAAGTGATGCCCCCCATATAAACTGTCATGAAAATTAGACAAAATATTTTGGGCTTCCTGTGGGTCTAGGCATCTCAAAATCACTCCTAAAGGTTTTTTCCAATGCAATACTTGGTCAACAAGACAACATTTTGTTGATTTGAGCTTCAAATCTCTTGCCTTGTTATTCTCCATATCATCAGGAGGTTGCAAATTCCGAAGAAAGAATATAATGTCCTTGTACCAAGTGCATTCTGCCAATGGAGGGATGACTTGAGAACCTTTATTAGAAAACTCAACTTGCTGATTTTCTGAGCAAATATTAATGAAATTAACCCCCAAAGATTTTCAATTAGATTCATCTAGAAATCTAGATAAACCTTGGCATTTAACCAATTTGGTGGGCTTTATTTCAAGATCAAATTCAAGTATTTTGGCAATCCACTTGCTTCGTCTTCCGTCTATGTCAGGATGAATGAGAATCTCCTTCACTAAGGCTGAAGGGACATATGCAATGACTTTTGAATGCAACACATAGACTCTAAAATCCTTGAGAGCTTTGACCAAAGCATAGGCCTGCTTTTCCATGATGTCATATTTTATTTCATCATCTCTCAATGCCTTGCTGAAAAAGGTGATGGGATGCTCTAACCCTTCTACATTCTTCTGCAATAAAACAACTGCCATTGTGTCAAATGAAGAAAAAGAAAAAATTAGAAAATCCTCGAAGTAGTCGGGACTAATGAGCACAGGGGATTCAGTCAAGGCCTTCTTTATTTGATCAAAATAATTTTGAGACTCAACAGTCCATTTGATTTCATTTCCTTTCCTTAGCATGGTTGTAATATACTTTATCAATTCAGAAAAATTTGAAACAAACCTTCTCAAAAACTTAATTTTCCCCAAGAAAGAATGAAATTCTTTCTTGGATCTAGGGAGTGACAAGGTTTGGATAGATTCTACTCTTCTTGAATCAATCCTTACACCTTCAACTGATACAATGTGCCCCAATAATTTCCCCTCCTTCATGGAAAACAATGACTTTTTTGGATTTAAAGAGAGACCAAATTTTCTGCATTTCAAGAATACCTTTTTTAAATGATCATAATGTTCTTTATTAGATTGTGAGAAAACTATTATTTCATCCAAATAAATTACTACAAACTTGTCCTTCTCTCCAATAAAGGCTATGTCCATGGCTCGCTGAAAGGTTGCCCCTGCGTTCATCAATCCAGAGGGCATCTTAGCGTACATGAATGTACCCCAAAGAGTAGTGAAGGTTGTCTTATATCTATCTTTAGGCAAGACAGAGATATGATTTTAGCTAGAAAAGCCATCAATCATAGACATCCTAGATGCACCTATCACCCTCTGTAATATGTGCTCCATCTTTGGCAAGGGGTAATTATCTTTCTTTGATATCTTATTCAAATTTCTGAAATCGACACAAAATCTAATTTCTCCATTCTTCTTTCTCACTGAGACCAAGTTGGCCACCCATTCAGAATACCTCAAAGGAATTATAATCTTGGCATCCATAATCATTTTTACCTCTTTTTCCATAATAGGCAATAATATAGGGTTGATTTTTCTCAGCTTCTGCCTAAATGGCTTGGTCTCTTCCTTCAAGGGGATCTTATGTTCTATGATGTTTGTGTCGTATGTTCTGAGATATTCATATGTCCAGGCAAACACATCAACAAACTCTTTTAACAACTCAACATATTCATCCCTTCGTTCCCTTGACAAGATGCTTGACAACTTGATATATTTTGGATCCTTTTCTGTACCCACATTGCATTCAGTTACATCGGCATCATTAGTCAAACCTTTAACCTTTACTGCCACATCATTCATGTCGAACAATCTTTCCAAAGGAACTAGTCCTTTTGGAATATGGTTACTAGGCAACTGAACAATATGATGATTAACAATTTTATTTAGAAAAACATTAGCATGAGGGTTACTTTAAGAATCATGATCTTGATCAATATGTAATGCAAAAAACTCATCAAAAGTCTCAAGAAATCTTTTGATCTCAAGATCATCCTCAAACACCTTCCAATGCTTGACATTGTCAGGTATAGAGGGTCTATATTTCACTTGTACATCATACCTGAGTTTAGGTGGAAAAGGGACTTTGAAATTACTTGCTGAAACAACCAAAGAATCAACCATAGTGTTCTCCTCTCTCTGGATAAATGAAATATTGAAAGCTAAGAATAAATTGTCAACAAGATCCCAAACCTCATTTCTATAAGTCCTCAACCTAGGATGCTTATCCTGGTATAGATTTTTGATCTGATGGACAATTAATTCAGCATCCCCAAACATTTATAACTCTTCAATCCCCATGTCTTTTCCAGCCGTCAAACCCAAAACAAGAGCTTCATACTCTGCCACATTGTTGGTGGTTTCAAATTCCATCTTGTAGGACAAAGATATAGTCTCTTGAGTAGGTGAAACAAAGACCACTCTAGCACCAACACCTTCCTTAGAATATGCTCAATCAAAGAACATCTTCCAAACAAAGGTAGTTGGAGGAGAATATTCACAAAAATTAATAGACTATTTTTCGATTTCAAGAGGAGGTTCAAGAGCATCAGTGAGTTGCAATATGTTGGATCCCAAATCAGTGTCAAGTGAAAAAATAGGATGGTTAGTGGGGTTTGCTTCAACACTAATAATGTAAGCCAACTGAGCTTCCCTGTAAAGTCTTCTATGCTCCCCCCCAAACATAGGAATGATAGCATATGTGAGGTCCATCTGCAAGGTTCCCCCAAGTCTTTTTATACAAGATCTTGACAAGAGCATACCGAACTTTGGGGGAACATCAGCCACCACAATATCCATGAACACACTTTTCATGGGAAACTGAAACAAGGTCACAGCCAGATATTTGATGACCCCAAGACACTTAACTTTCCTAGAGTCAAAACAATACAAGTCAGGGTAAGTTTTTGTGATTTCTAATCCAAGTTCATCCATAACTGTTTTTGGCATGAGATTGTGAGATTCACCTGAGTCCATCAAACAATTATGCAACACCTTATCATGTATGTTAAGTGATGTATAGAAGGGAGGGGATGAATCATCTCTATATTCTATCATAGGTCCTAAGATGACTGCTGGATTTTCATCTTGAAGGTTGACTGAATCAATGGCATTTGAGGAGGGTTCAAGCTGCAACATTTTGGAAAGATATTTTTTAAATTCTTCATTTTTTATCAACTCCAAAAAAGGTACAGGGATATTGATTTTTTGGATCTCACTTTCAAAGTTGAAGGAAGATGGGGATTTCAGAATCTCCTTGACTTCTGGGGTAGGATTCTTAACCAAAAATGGGGGGCTTTGAGCATCCTTTTCTTTGCTGCCAACTGTCACAGCCTTGGTAGAATTTTCTATTTTTGTAGGCTGATTAGAAGCATTAGTCTTTTCCTCTTTCTTTTTAGATCTCAGATTATATCTATTAGGATTTTATTTTTCATTCTCTTCCTTACTCAATTCATTTATTTGATTATCCATCATGAATTCCTCATATGCAGATTGGGTCAAGTGAGTAAATGTAGAGGTTGTTTATTTTTTCATAAGCTAGGTTAAGTATGAAGTTCATTCCATTTTAGAATTTCACTTAACCATAAACAATAATGTTGCAGAAACCAAGATCACAAGAAGAAACACCATGCACAAGAACACAAGAAGTATCTTGGGAAACCCTTCTCAACAAGGGAAGAAAACCCAACCAAATCCTTTGCTATATTCTTCAAGAGAAAAACCTTCACCACCAAGAAAGACCTAGCGCACAAGAGGGTTCTCAAACCCTAGAAGACTAGCATCCAAGAGAGGTGCGCACTTCTCCCAAGTAAATGTACTTTCTAAAATTTCCAAACTCACATGAAAGATATGATTCCACAATGGAGAATTTCCCTCTACTTATATTAGACTTATCCTATCAACTGAAGTGTCTATTGGCTCAACAGGGCCTACCTCACTAAGTCATATAATAATAATAATAGTAATTATTATTATTATAATTAATATTAACCATATTAATTATCTTTTACATTTATTATTAATCACATTAAGGTGGGGTCGACCTGTACCCTTTACATAACAATTAGGGTTACAGGAAGGTCTAACTCTTGAACAACATATAACAAAGGATCTGATACACCCAATAATGCTCATCCACTGCTCATCCACTAGGGGCACATCCATAGGGATTTCATAGCTCTGGATCACTGCATTACACAGAAGAATCAAATCTACACACGTTCACCTGTGCTCATCCACATGCACGTCCACTCTATAGATCTTCTTTCCCATTGCCTCACATAGGAGAATCATCTGGAGTTTTCTCGTCAAATATGATTCTCAGAGGAGGATAACACATCATCTTCATTTCTGTTCACATGAAGATGCACCCAACAGTTTGGGATTTCACACGTTCACCTTGTGCTCAACCACAGGCATGTCCAACTCATCAGATCGCCTTTCCCACTGGATAATCATCTGGAGTTCTTCTCACTCTCTGAATGGAGGAGGTCATCTCTACGTTCCTGGCTCTGTCTCAGGAAGGAACTACATACCCTTCTTAGGGGATTTCTCTCAGGTTTGTAAGCTGAGAGAAATACTTACATAGCTGTTGTTGAAACAATTCTTAAATTTTTTATCCCTAACTCCTAAGATTTCCTTTTTCGGGTTTCGTCTTTTCGTAGAACACAAGCTTCGTTATCATTCTTAACGCATTTTACCAATTTCCCGAATAACTCAATTATTTGAATAATAAAAGGTAAAAAAACCTAAAAGTATTATAAGAATCCCGACGCATTTTCTATAAAATTATTTTAATCATGATAAGATTTAAAATTTACGGATTTAAGGTTAACTTTAAAGAGTTTTCGGGATTCGGGGTTTGCTGAAAACATATTTTTCAATACAAATTGATTCGCGAAATCCCGATCCCCGATTTCCCGAAATAAAGAAAGTTAGTTTAAATGATAATCAATTAATTCTCTAACGTAAAATGTTAAGGCTTAAGTTAATCATTTCGCGATTTCGAGATTCAGAGTTCAGTGATAACACATCTCTTGTCAAAATGATCTCCGAAATCCCGAATCACGAAATCCTGATCCATAATTTGTGTTAAATTGAACTAACTCTTTTTTGTCCTTAACCTTGATTAGTTAGTTAATTAAGATGAAATTAAGTCCTATTTTTAAAACACGTCGCAATTTCGCAACTTTGGAAATCGGGATTCATCGATGACATACTTCTTGTCAAAATGATCCCCGAAATCTCGAAACGCTAAATACCAATCAATCACTTTGCTAAAACGTTTAAGTCTTAATTAACACATCGCGATTTCGCGATTTCGGAGATCAGATTTCATCAATGACATAACTCTCTACCACACGATCCCTGAAATTCTAAAAAATAAAATCTTCAGCCTTAATCTATGTTTAGCACCAATTAACCTTTTTCCAAAGCATGATTAATGATAATTCATTTTTTAAGGTTTCGTTCATGTTTCGGTTTCCGATTAAGTAAAATGTCCCGAGTTTTCTTTAAAAATCCAAAGGCGCTAAAATACGGCCATTTACATAATGAATCCATGGTGATATGTGGTACTAATGCGTATCTCAGTAAAATATCTTCCACATTAAATGCCTTGAATTCCTGTCAACTGCGTCAATCCCGCCACTTTTAAATGAATTAAAAGAGCATTTGAATGTCTGTGTTTTCATTTTATCAAGCACAAGAAACACTCAGTTGAGCTCATTCATTCATTTTTTGTGACAGGTTTTCCATTTAATATACAGTCATGGCACCGAAAAAGGAACCAAAGAAGAGTGAAGATACACAGGAAGGATATATCATCTCCAACACCACGCCACACGCTATAGACTCCATTAAATCTTGGACTCAAATTTCTGGATTTCTGGAATGTGAGCTCAAGAATGCTCATCATGATTCTGAGAATCACTATCGGGACATAGCTGAATCAGAGCTTCATAAGATCGTTGCGCACCCTCGGCTCATGGAATACAATGATATGATCAGTTGGGCCCTTGAAAAGGTCGATATCCCGACAAGGAGCATCTTAAACAATCAAGGAGTCATCGTCGACTCATTCAGGCCAGAACACATACAAGTAATGTATAAACTTTTGCCAAATCCTAAACATACCTTTAATGCCGAGTTTTTAGCATAGTTTCAGAGGAAAGAATGCACGGAGGTAGACCGGACCTATCCTGATATGATTAGAGAATGGTGGAGGTGTCCATCAAAATTTAGAGTCGATACCCATGGGGTTTATGCTACAACATCCTTGAATGAATAAATGGTCTACATAGCCATTATGCTATGTAGAATTTTTGGGAGAAAAGACCCCTTCCATTTTCATGCAGATTGGGTGCCCTTTTTGGAAGAATCTTCAGAAGGGTATGCTTTTAACTGGAGTAAGATTTTGTCGGATAACCTAACAAAAGAAATATCAAACTACAAAGTTGCAAAATCAAAGGGACAATCAGTGGCCTTTTACATGTCAGCATACATTATGGATGTAATCTGTTATGTGACTCCTTTTTCCTTAATGAATTGGAGTTGGAACATAACCTGTCCAGAACCCATTCATGAATATCATTTTTCCCTTTGGGAAGAAAATGCTAAGGACACATTTTATGAAATTTGTCATTTTTTTATAATTCCGATGCATAAAATATTTTTTAGATGCGAACCTCCTCGCATTTCTAATATAGTCACAGAAAATCTTAAAGCAATAGCCGACTGGTTTATTGACGAGAATTTTTCCTACATTAGGGTTTATGGTTGTTCTATTCCCCCTCATGCACTCCCTAAATTCCTACCGGACAGATTGGTGTGTAGAGAGGTAGCCCACCAGATAGTAAAAGGCGGCATTGGATTAGAGATAAAGGCAGCTCAGAAGAAGTCATGGACAACTTTCCCTGTACATGTCGGGAAATTTTCATTACTGAATCTAGGCCATTCTAAAGTAGAGGCTGAATCACTAGAAGAAGTAAAATTGGTAGATATTGAACACAGAAAGAATGACCCCTATCAATTAATAAGCAAACATTTGATGCATTGTAATTTAAAAGCCTATGAGCATGAAACATATGTTTATGATGACGTATTCAAGGAGGTTAAATCCTATGAAGAGGTATTGAACAGAGTACACGCCCTGCCACCTGATTCACAGATTGGTTTTGCGTCATTCCAGACCCATAGGTGAAGCTGTTTACCCAAAATTTTGCAGGGCAAAGCTACGACCTCATCTCCAGAGCAGGAAGGGCCTCCCCCAGGCTTTGAAACAAATATACAGGACAAATAAAATACTAAATGCAAGATGAAGGGTATTAATATACCTTCACAAGACACATAAATTTCTCAGACAAAAGAATCAGAGGCAGGGAAGGGAAAGGAGCTAGAAACATCCCCATAAATCCCTAAGGATGTCCCAAAAAAAGCAGGAGGAACAACATCAACAGATCTTGGAAGTCCTATTACTTCCTTGAATCCATTTCAATCCACTTATGGAAACCCCCACGAGGGAGTTTTGTATGTTAGAGATTTGGAGCCAATTTCTAGAGATGAGATTCCTTCATCATATTGTTTTTTCAATAAAAAGAGAAGAGCAATCTTGAAACAAGAAATTCATCCAAGAGGAGATGGTATGGTTAAAAAGCACAAGGTCATTATAGATGGAAATAAACTTAAATATGGAGAATTCGCTACAGAGATAGCAGGCACGATGGGAGCTTTAGCGTCGACAAATATATTTTCTGTTGGCAGTTTGACAACCATGTTGGAACAAAAAGACCAAATGATAGATCAACTATAGGGTAAATTGAAGGAAACTGAAAGAAATGTCAGTTGGGGAATAAAAAAAGGTCTAGAGAAAGCTAGATTAAAAGATATTCAAGAAATTCATAGAATGAAAACAAGCTTAGAAGAAGCAAATTAGATAATACAGGTCACCCAGGCACAGGTCCTAAAACAGGAAGAAGAAAATAAACAATTACGAGATAAAATTTACACTATTTCAAATCAAGTGGTAGAGATAAAAAAATTCCAGGCTCAAGTAATGGGAATACATTTGAAAATACAAGAAGAACAACAGAAAGTATTTTTAAATCTGGAATTTGTCCAGAATTACTTTCAGGAAACAAACAAATCTTTGGAGAATGTTCTCCAGAAAGAAAGAGAAGTGAAAGCAGCCAGAACGACTTTCCAGAAAGTAGTAGCCCTTTCAACAAAGGATGAGGTCGGAAAGATTAAAAAATTATCCATTTCAGAACAAGTTAAAGGAGATGTAATACTTAAAGTGTGGGAAGCAGACCTGGCCGAAAATAAAAGAATAACCAGAGATGTCAATGATGATTGTTAAGGGATTTTTGACCTCTTAGAAAAGACTTCATTGAATATTGGAAAAAATGACTGTCTTGGGTTACTAGGAGAGATCAACATTGTCAAGCATCAACTACGGTTCAAGGAAGATTTGGAGGAAATGAAGGTAGAAATCCCAAAAATTAAGATAAACAATATCTCTGAAATCAACAAGTGGATGGTAATACCGAACTTAAAGTTACAAACTATTAAGTTCACGAGGAGGATAATAGAAGATCGCTTGCCTGAATTACAGAAAATATTCTTCATATTTGAGGCAAAGGAGATACCAGACGTCCCCAGAGTTTTGGTGAAGTTTTTGGGAAAACGTGTTCACTGTCTTGAGGTGGAAGAAGGAATTTCATCAACACCAACATAAAAGTACTCTTTTGAATATTTTCATCATTAGAAATTAGAAAAGAAATGTAAATGATTTGACATGATTCATCCATGTAACCGTAGTCTTAGGAGGTTGGTTAATCACCAACAGGAAAATATTTCATGATCATGTATAAATATATTTTGAGAAGACTAAGAAAGGGCTTTTGTTTTTTTTGGAGAGAGCCGATTGTAAGAACAGTTTTCCAATCCACTATGATATATGATACAAACAAGATTTTGAATCCTGCCAACTTGTAGCTATGTGTTCTTTAACCTTGTTTACCATATTTTTCTATGTTTCTTTCTCAATGTCTTTCTAATGAATGATTAATGTGAAGTTTATTTTATACATCTTTTATAATTAGATTGATTTGGTTATCAAATTATTTACAGCTTTTCCTCTGAAATTGCTATCAGTAATTTTAAGACCTGTAGATTATTTGAAACATGATATTTAACTCTTCATTAGAAATCTCTTTTTCTTCTGTATTTCCTGTCATAATATGAGATTATTTCTTGATTAAAGCCTCATATTTTTCAGTAGTATTTCTTTGTTATTTTACGATTCTCAAATTATTACAAGTCCAGGAAACGACCTCAATTATATTTATGTCATTATTTTGAATTTCAAAACTATTTTTCCTATTCTCATCTCTTAAAAAATAAAAGTAACAATTTATCGAATTTTTCACAACTAAATAAAATCTTATTTTCCATGACTATCCCAAATAGCAGACAACCCAACATAGAACCTAGTCTTCATGATCAAACTAGTATTGATTTAAACCTCTTTAATACCATTATGCAAACAACGAATAACCGGGCTGAATTAGAATGTTCATGGGCTGCTATTGAAAGGGATATCAACATCCAAGAACAATGGGAGGCTAGACAGAGACAATCGAGAAACAAATTATGCTTTACCTTTCTTTTGATTCTTATCCTTTAATTATCCTTACATTTACGGATGCCTTGACGGTATACTTTACAGCCTTAAAGTATAAACTCAGGAACTACAACTACAATGATCCACACCTCACAGGTTTGTAAACTGGAGAATGTCTCACACAACTGCATTCATCAACACTCCCTCTTAGCTAGGAAGGCATTATTTATCATGCCAAGTCTCACACAGATGTATTTTGATTTTTTTCTTGGCTGGAGTTATCGACACTCCCTCTCAACTAGGGAACCATTCTTCAAGAAGTTAATTTGGTGAAGATATCTGCAATCTACTCAAGTGTAGGAAGGTACTGCATGTGTACGATTTTCCTCTACATCATATCTATGAAATAAGGATATTTCATTTCATCATATTTCGATCCATCAGGAAACACTGGGTTCTCAAGGAGCTTTACTCATGACGCTTGGTTATCATCATAGGATCCATCTCATGGTCAAGTAAATCTGTCAGAAGCTTGTGAAGCCACATTCCTTCGCACACTCGATGCTATATACTTTCCTCTATGGTACTCAAGGCTATAGAGTTTTGTTTCCTACTGCATTAGGAAACCATGGAAAATTTCACGATAGAACATCAGTCGGATGTGATTTTCCAGTTCACTATACTTTCTTGTCAATCTGAATCGACATATCCTACAAAATCAAGTTTATACTGGAGGCATATCTCAGGCCAGATCCAACTGTGCCTCGTATATATCTCAATACATGTTTTGTTGTTGTCTAGTGAGTCTGTCTAGGCACATTCACTACATGGAATGAATCAAGTTTGGTGTTGACCAGATACATTAGTGATCCAATTAGTTGTGGATCAGTCTCGTCTGAATCATCATCAATGTTCTTCTTTAAATCCATCACAGTGGATTTTTCATTCTGTCATACTGAACTTCTTTAATATTTTCACTGTATATTTTCCTTGACTCAGGAAAATCTTATCGGTCATCTGTCATACTTCTTGTCCCAAGAAGTAGTGCATCATACTCAACTTCTTCATCTCAAATTCAGAATTCAAGGATTACTTGTAACAACAACGCTTTCTGAATAAGTCAACAGGATCAGGCTCTCATCACCAACACTGTAATGATATAGGTTTGGATCAACAACACTCTTGCTAAAATCCAAACTTATCAAGAAACTATCTATATGATATAGTTTCCAACTCATGGATGGTATTATGGATGGAAGTGTATCGAGTTCACTGGATCAAGTGTCTCGTCATAGACAACTCCCTCTATTTGTGAGAAACCTCGGGCTATAAATCTCATTTTGTATTTCTTGACACTTTCATCAGTTGCATGCTTGATCATATAGATCCACTTAGAAGTTACCACAGACTTCCCTTTCTGGTCTGTGAATAATATTTTATGCATCATTCTTTTAAGATATACTGGTATTCTTCTATTATGGCATCTTTCCATACTAGTTCTCTTGTTGCTTCTCTAAGACAATGAGTCTCAACATTAATGAAGTGGCTCATGATTGAAGGATAGATCGAAATTTATTTATTTTTTGTTTTCTTGGAATGTGCCTTGAGAGGCTTGTATGTTTCTCTACCTCTTGCATAGTGAGTCTAGGTAGGCATTGTATTCCCTACTACAATATCTATGAACATATCAACTAGAGAAATTGGATAACCTGGAGTAATGTATGTCTCCCTCTGAATTGTTGAAGGGGGATAAGGTATTGTCTCACTATCAATCTCCATCTGAGATTCTCTAGGTCTTTGAAAAACGGTCTCTTCTTCAAGGATAACGTCTTTTCTTGTCTCAATATATCTCTGACTAGGGATGTATATGAAGATTTTGTATCCTTTCTTCCTAAAGGATCTATCTTGGACTTCTTCTCTTTGGGTACATGAAAATACATTCGGCACCCAAATAAACTGAAGTGTTCAATCTCAGGCTTCTTTCCGATGAAGACTTATTCGGGAGTTATGTTTTTCAAAGTCCGGTGAAGACTCTTGTTCTGCACATATACTGTGCCATACATGCTTCTTCCCATGGAATCCTAGAAAGATTCTAATCATGCTTTGTAGCATTGATTGTCTCAATGGTGGTTCTATTCTTCTTCTTTCTCAAATGGTTTTGCCTCCTTTTGAGTCAAGTGACTCCCTCTGAAGGATAAACATCTTCTTTTCTTGTTGACCTATCTGGAATAAGAAAACAAAAATAATCAACACAAGAATATCTCCTAAAGGAGAATAATGAGTACATCTCTAGAATCAAAACTTTTTAAGGAATATTGTCACAACTACAACACCTACTTGTAATGTAGCAAACTTTTAGAAATATAGGTTAGAGGAATGACAATTACAACAATCAAACCTGAAATCTTTACTTTGGGTGTGTTGTTTCTTTGAATGCACTGAGATCCCTCTAGATCCATGACTTCAACAAAGGTTCCTTCCTCCTGCAATTTCACTCATGACAATGATACAAATAATATATACAAGTGCATACCTAAGGATGTTGATATGATTTCTCCAATGGCTCTTGGCTGATGTCTATCCTCTGAGATATTTATGAAGAAGATAGTCATGGTGTCACTTTTTGTCATCTTTGTTATTTTGAAGTTGGCCCTTCAAAGTAATGGCTTGAGTAGGTGATTGGCTTCCTTGTCCTGACATCATATTCCTTCCATTCATTGATAGTTGTCTCTGGTAAAACCTTTTGTATTACCCACAATAAGTCTTCTTCTAAAGTATTTTATTTCAAGAACTTTGAATTTTCTTGATCCATCAAGCTTATCTTCCATCATAGTTTTTGTTCATCGTAATTTTAGATTCTTCACAACCCTTTGTCAACTAGGATAGAAAACCTAATGGCTAGGCTAGGCTAGCAATTTTAGGTTTTATTGGACTTATGAATTCCAACAATAATCCTTTGAGAGATAGGAGAACACTGGTGAGCTGAAGAGCTCCTTCAATGAGTTTGCAGAAACCCTGATTCTGAAATTAGTGAAACCCTAGGGCCAAAATTTCAAAATGCTTGGAATGTCACTCTGAGAGTCTCTGGAGATGCGCTGGAGGATTTCATACTCTCCTCTGCCAAAATTATCCCCAACTTTCAAGTGTTTAAGGGATGAAACACCTCATAAAGGAAGGCCGTACAAATTTTCTAGAAACCCTAGGAGGGTTGTATGGTTCTACAGAAGAGAAGGGATGACTGGTAAAATATGAGACTTGGTAGATGCTTGTGCAATGGGTTCTTTCAATACCTATGCTCTGATACCATGTTGAATTTTTCATAAGCTAGATTAAGTATGAATTTCATTCCATTTTATCATTTCACTTAACCATAAACAATAATGTTGCAACAACCAAGATCACAAGAAGAAACACCATGCACAAGAACACAAAAAGTATCCTGGGAAACCCTTCTAAACAAGGGAAGGAAACCCAACCAAATCCCTTGCTATATTCTTCAAGAGAAATACCTTCACCACAAAGAAAGACCTAGCACACAAGAGGGTGCTAAAACCCTAGAATACTAGCACCCAAGAGAGGTGCGCACTTCTCCCAAGTAAATGCACTTGCTGAAATTTCTAAACTCGCATGAAAGATATGATTCCACAATGGGGAATTTCCCTTTACTTATATTAGAACTATCCTATCAACCGAAGTGTCTATTGGCTCAACAGGGAAGACCTCACTTAGTCATATAATAATAATAATAATAATAATAATTATTATTATTATTATAATTAATATTAACCATATTAATTATCTTTTACATTTATTATTAATCACATTAAGGTGGGGCCGACCTGTACCCTTTACATAAAAATTAGGGTTACAAGAAGGTCTGACTCTTGAACAACATATAACAAAGGATATGATACATCCACTAGTGCTCATCCACTAGGGGCACATCCATAGGGATGTCATAGCTCTGGATCACTGCATTACATAGAAGAACCAGATATACACACTTTCACCTATGCTCATCCATAGGCACATCCACTCTACAAATATTCTTTCCCACTGCCTTACATAGGAGAATCGTATGGATTTTTCTCATCAAATCTGCTACTCAGAGGAGGCTAACACATCATCTTCATTTTTGTTCACATGAAGATGCACCCAACACTTTGGGATTTCACACGTTCACCTTGTGCTCAGCCACAGGAACGCCCAACTCATCAGATCACCTTTCCCATTGGATAATAATATGGAGTTCTTCTCACTCTCTAAATGGAGGAGGTCATATCTATGTTCCTATATCTATCTCAGGAAGGAACCACATACCCTTCTTAAGGGATTTCTCTCAGGTTTGTAAGCTGAGAGAAAGACTTACATAGCTACAATGATCCACACCTCACAAGTTTGTAAGCTGGAGAATGTCTCACATAGCTGCATTCATCAACAAAGGTGTCGCCTAAGAAATGGATCTTAGGATCAACTTCTTCATCCTCTCCTTATTCATCATCAACAAGGTTTTTTTGTAAATGAGTTTGTACCTTTTGATCATCCCTATCTATGTTTATAGGATCTCTTGGAAGGATCCAAGGAGCATTATTTGGTCTTCTGAAGTTACCTTTGTTATCGACATTTTGGGTATTTCTATAAGTTTGTTTTCCTTCAAGATTTAACTTCTCCATCTCAACAGAAAGAGGTTTTACTAATTTGGTAAGTTCATCAACTTGAGGATGGACAATAGAGGAATCAGAGGTTGAGGCTTCAGTTTTATTTTTTCTCTTGTCCCTATCAGTTTTTTCCCTAAGTTTGTTAGATGCTACTATGTTAGATTCTACCTCCAAGGTTGCATCTTTCATATGAACTAAGGAGGAAGATCTTCTTTCTCTCAGTAGAAGGAAAAACTCAGGGTCAAAAGCACTGGCATAGGTGATTTTGGCAGAGGTTTCTGTAGGCTTTGTCTTAGCGGGGATCTTATTGTACATTTTGTTGAATATTTTAGAGAATTCAGAGATAGATTATCCCTCTTTCCTCTTTACGGATCCAAATTTTGTGATATAATACAAACAATCTTTTTTGTCTCCCCAGTGTCTCAAGAAAGCATCATCCAAAGCCTCAATCCCAACAATGGATCCAGGGGTCAAACCTCTAAACCATTTCCTAGCCTCACCATCAAGGATTTGGAAAAAGACTCTCATCCACACATCCTCATTTTCAATGTTTAGATTGTCTGCATAATTGTAGAAGGAAACAAGGTGTTCTTCAATAGTTATGTCTTCTTCTCCTGTGAATTTGGGCATGTATTTTAGGTAATCTCCAACAGGAAGAGCATTCATAGGCTGGGGTAAGACAAGAGGGGAATATCTAGCAGCCACTATGGCATCCATCCTATTTGTAGGAGGGTTATCACCTGTCATTGGATTTTGAACTCTTGGTGAACAAGGAGGAGAAGGAGATTTGACTGAGTGAAACTTAGGAGAAAAAGGAATGTAGGAAGGAGGGATTTCAGTTTTTACAAAAGAAGGTTGAGGCTTGGAAGAAGATGGTATAGGCTGCAAGGGAGATGAGATTTCCTCTTCTTTGGTTGCAAAAATTTTGATAGGAGGAGGAGTGGCAAACTCTAAGGTAGGAAAATATTCAAGACTCTCAAGTCTGAACCACTTCACAATGTCAGGGGAGGCAAGGATTTCAAAATTTTCTTCTTTCAATTCAGGGTCAGAAGAGGAGTATTCAACAAGGAAATTTTCAAAATCCAAATTCTTAGATACTTCAGTAGAAGGTAAATGAAGATTACTTGATATAACAACTGGAGTATTAAGAGAGGAATCAAGCAACTGACCAGAAGTACCTGTTACAACAGTAGAAAAACTTTCTTGAGAAGATTTTCCCCTTTTGATTATATTCTCTGGGCCAGCTTTAGGTGGAACCAAAGGTAATTATGGAGTTGACCTCGTGTGTCTACCTTTAGGAGCCACGGCTGCAACAATGGATTCACCAGGTGCAAGCTGCAATCTTTGATGTATTGAGTTCTAATGCACCTTCAGAATCAGTAAGCTTTGTCATTCAATCCCAGGGAAATGTCTTCAACTCATTCCCCGACAACGATGCCAAGAATGTTAGCACTAGGAATCACCCTTATATTGCAGAGAGGATAAGCTCAGTACCCATCAAATGATACGTAAATGTAAATAAGTGTTTAGATGGTAAAATGGATAATACTTGAGATAATAATGTTCTAACTCAGAAATCTGGGCTAGCATGCACAAGTAATTGAGGTCTTGATCAAATTTAGTCAGTGAGTAGGAGTAAAGGTGAATAGAAGGAAGACTTTGGTGAGGAAAATGTAGAGGTATGCTATGGACATCAGGTCTTGTAGCAGACTAAAGAGGAAAAACTCAAACACAAGATCTTCTTGAATTCAAAGTTTAAGGAAAATGAAGAACATCATAACAATACTATAATCAAACATTCATCATAATACAGCTACAACCATTCCATGTGAATCATTCAACCATGAATAATTCAATATGAGAGGCAATAATATGAAATAATAAAGCTAACTTATATTAATCAGGAAGTCTCAAATCAAGTACATAACCAGAGAACTAGTATGCTTCATAAAAATATTACAATAAGGGAGGTTAGCTCAACCATTCGAACCTACTAAAGAATTTGGAATGTCTGTTTATAACAAAAAGGGAAGGAGACAACTGGAGGTGTGAGTTGGCCTTCCTCCCATGATATTCTTTGAATTAGTTATTTCAACTAACATCTAAGCTAACAAATATGCTATAAAAAGGGAAAATGTTGGCAACTGATCCAACCAACGTTAAAATGACTTGATCTTCATTGATGCGCATCCCCTTGCATGCCAAGTGTCCTACAGAGGTTGTAAGTTGTCATCATGCTGCCAGCTACCATCTTATCCATTCTCCACATCATCATCCACTCACAAGAATGATAACTTGAACTCCCTGATTCCAGGTACCTATTGGTAGCGTGCTGGGTAGGGAGATTTTGTAGCGCCTTCACAAAATACTCAGCACATTTCGTAGCACAATTTCCAAAATAAGCTTGCAGAATGAGTAGCTCCCGAGTCTGTGTATCTCTGTGTGTAATTCAGTATCTGTATGAAATTCGGTAGCGCCAAAGCCTATGTATCTACGTGTAAAATTCGGTAGCGCCATGCCTGTGTATCTGTGCGCACAATTTGGCAACGCCAATGCTAAACTGGTCCTGCTGAATTTGTAGTTCTCGACATGAAAACAAATTAGTTAGCACCCTATGGAATTCACAACGCCATCATTACACTGCTTAACAGATTTGGTAGCACCCTGGGAAGTTAGCAGTGCCATTGCTACACCAGTCTTAGGGGATTTGGTAGCATTGTAGGTAGAAGACTGATAATATATGAAAAATAGACGATTCTGTAGCGCCATAGCACTACAGAATGTTTGTTCTCTTTCTATATGAAGAGACTAATCCTTTGAAAAAAACAAAACAACCTTCAGTTGAATGCATTAGGAGCCTGTAAATCCTGTATAAGTGGCAAAAGTAACACTTCCTCAATCACTTACCCTTGCAAAAAGCGGCCATTCTAAAAAATGGAGCTCACATTCCTCCAATCACTTCATTAACCTGGCACTCCTTCTTGTGAAAGGAGGACTTCCTTATGGAACAACAACATGCTTACCTTTTGTAGTAACAAGCTTCTTCACTAGAGGTGTTATTTTATTTACTATTGGTTTCTCCTTTTCAATGGCATCCTCCACCAACACATTCAAACTCCTCTGAGCCACCTCATCCTTGAATTGTTGCAACTCTGCTTTGAGTTTTCTATTTTGAGACTGAAAATATATGTTTTTCTTATACAAGTTCTTGATTTGTTTGTGGAGAGGAAGAGCTCTTCTAGCTGCAAACCTTTCCAAGTCAAGGGTATTGCTGTAATTATCCATGAGCTCTTTCATCTTGATTATTTCAGATAAGCCCTCTGATTTCAGGCGAGCAACCTCCTTCCTATCCTCCATGAGTTGTCTAATTAATCTTTTGAAGGTATGGTTTCTAGGTGGAGTGACACTATTGACAGTCTCAATAGGCCTCTTTATGGCTTCATCTTCATCTTCCTACTGCACATAGGATACCTCTACCACCTCAATAGGCTTCTAAATTCCTTTACCCTTATCTCTCTTCTTCTTTGGAATAGAAGCCTTTGGTAAGACTTTTGTTTCAACAACCTCCTTGAGAGCTGATGATCTTGTGAAAGGTCTTCTAACTTTTGTACTAGCTGTTGAAGGAGATGAAGAGAAGTGCAATTTCCTTCCTTTCTTGGTTGTAGCCTTAGTATATGAAGGGACTTATTCTAATTCTTGTGCAGGAGGGGGTGAAAGGTCCCTTTGTTGAGAATGATAGGCCTCTATCTTTGCTTCTTCAACTTCCTTAATGACCTCTTGGTCTTGAGTAGGGGCCTTTCTCTTTATTTTCTTGATGATTCACGTTGGAGTAGTACTAGTGGATGGAAAAGGACTTTGTATATTTGATTGAGGAGTGGATGTTATGTCCAACCTCATGTGAGCAGAAACAATGAATTGTTCCCATGGAATGTTCCTCTTTCTCAATTCTTCCATAACCAACATTCTGATCAATCCAGAATGAAAAACACTAGTATCCACAACCTTGGATTTGTCTTGGACTCTGTCAGAAATTTTCCCCATGCTCCTCAACAAGTAAAAAGTAATATTCATTTCATCTTTACCAGTAAAATGAAGCAGAATCCTTATATGGTATTGATATAGTGTATTAAACCTCCTCTCACATGTGAAGTATCTTTGGATGATCTTCAACATCTTGTCAAAATATTCAACTAGATGACTTCTTGGTACCCCTTTGGACAGGTTGTCAGTATGATACTTTGGCTTAAGGAAGTCCTTGGAGAAGGCTGCATTCAAAGCCATGGATTTAAACCATCTCTCTCCTGTGATAGGAATCCCTGTGGCTGCTGCAATGGAGGCTTCAGACACCTCAAACTCTAGGTCTCCTTCCTTGGTATTAAGGCCATCAAAATGTGAGGCAAATTTACTTGCCACCTCAGGATGTCCCCTCTACATGTTTTGGCAGAAAGAAAGGAAGCCCATCCTTTGAAAAACTTCCCTAACCATGGGCTCTACCTCAAATAAATGCATGTCTGTAGGTTCAGTTCTGACCACAGTGCCTCCCTTGTGAGATTTCTTCTTCTGAGGTGTCTCCATGGGTTAAGATGAGAGGTTAAAGGCTATGGTGTAGTGAAGGCTAGGAAAACAAATGGAGGCAGACTTCAATGGGAGATTGATAGTGAACAATGGTTGTTTTTTCT
This sequence comes from Picea sitchensis, assembly GCA_010110895.2. Taxonomy (NCBI): domain Eukaryota; kingdom Viridiplantae; phylum Streptophyta; class Pinopsida; order Pinales; family Pinaceae; genus Picea; species Picea sitchensis. The sequence continues at coordinate 152,441 of SNQJ01S0003163.1, read as the reverse complement.
CAGGAATCTCCCCCAACTCACACTTCTTGATGGATTTGGAAAACAAGAGCTGCAAATTTCCCTTCCCTTGCTGTTTACAGATCCCAAAAATGAGGAATAATAATTTGTAGGAAACTGCTACAAATGGTCTTTGAAAAATAGGTAGAAAAATCTTCAATCTAAAAGTGGAAGAGGCAGGGGAAAAGTAGTGAATTTCAGCAACGATTTGGGTAACACGCGCACATAAGGAATAAGCATTTACTTGGGAAATTCAACACTTCGAAAGAAAGGTGAATAGTTGTCTGGTAACTGAGTGCCAGGTGATAATGATTGTAGGTTTTTGTAGGAGAAAGGATAGAGAGGTATGAAGGAAGGTACAATTTGTAGAGACGATCTCTACCAAAGCTCCAGGTGACAATTACTACCTCAAATTTGATATGAAGAGGAGGGAAACCATGGAATACCTGGAAAATGATGATAACTTGGAGTTATGCAATTGTTTAGGAGATTGCCACAAACATCTCGGCTTCCAAATCCACCTCAACAATTGATCCCGTACTGCCACTGCCAACTGGTTCGAACTGATAGTTTTAGCAGCGTTGAGTTTTGAACATTCAAAACTTGAAAACAGTTAGCAAGCTCATAAAGATCAATTCCTCAAAGGTATATTTTAACTAACCATGGTGCTGAAAATAAGGTAGAAATGACATCAACACTATGATAACGAATCATGATAAATAATGAAGGACAAGGAGTGTGCTACGGAAACTCCTAGTGAGATGGCAATGCTCCTTTTTCAAAAAGGTTATTTGACCATTTTAAGAGGATTGGTGTCAAGTCATGAAGTGACTCAAAACATAATTCAATAAAATGAACCTAGGCTAAAAATCTATATGAGGATCAAAAATTGAGCCAACACCCAAGCCTTCACTTATTCAAGGTAACCTAAGTAAATCACACTTTTAAGGAAATAAATCAAAATTAAAAATCTAAAGGATTAAAAACTTAAAATTAAGGGCTAAATACCCAAGTCAACTTAGTGTGATAATAGAACCCATTGCACAAACATTTTACAACCATCCTCTCTCTCTTTTGCAGAAACCGTATGACCCTCCTAGGGTTCCCAGAAAATCCGTACGGCCTACTCTTCTGAGGGTTTACAACAATTGAAACTTGGACGTTGAGGATAAAAAGGACATAGGTGTGTATGGCCTCCTTCAACACGCCTCCAACAACACTCAAATTGCAATTCCGAGCATTTTGAATTTTTGGCTCTAGGGTTTCTAGGGTTTTGCTAATTTCTGCAGAAAAATTCAGAATTGTGTTTCTGAAACTCTTTGAAGAAGCTCTTCATCTTACCAGGGATATCATATTTCTCTAAGGCTTATTGTTGGTATTCATAAGTCCAACAAAACCTAAAAGTTCTAGCCTAGCCTAACCGTTAGGTTTTCTAGCCTAGTTGACCAGGGTTTGTGAAGAATCCAAAATGAGCAAAATCATGATGGGAAGCAAGTTTGATGACTCAAGAAAACTCAGTTCTAGGAAGAAAAAACCTCAAAGAAATGAATACATAAAMATTTCATCACTCTCAGGTATGGTCCCTACCAATGCTAATACTTGGTTAATTGATAGTGGTGCCTCGAGGCACATGACTAGTTTTTGAAATAATCTAACACATTTCATTGAGAAAGAGACACATCTACATGTTGTTCTTGGAGATGATGCCAGATATAATGTGAGAGGAGTTGGAACTTCTACCTTCTAACTAGACTCAGATATGAAACATAAATTAGAAGAAGTACTATATGTACCCGGAATGAAGATGAACCTTGTCTCATTTCTGCCTTGGAAGACAAGGGCTACAAAATCACATTCTCAGAAGAAAAATTTCTTGCATGGCACAAAAACTCTCATATAAATCTCTCCAAGGTAATTGGAATTCTAAAAAATAGTTTGTACAAAGTAATCATCAAACCAGTCCAGGCCCTACTACATGACACTATCAACTTGAGTGAGCTATGGCATATAATACTTTCTCACATTCATTATAGAGCTCTCCCAGCTCTAGGGAAAATGGTAACAGGTCTACCAGAAATATAGATTCAACATAAAGGTGTTTGCAAAGGTTGTTCCCTTGGAAAAAATGTTAAAGGATCATTCTCAAGAAGTGATAATAGATCCAAGGAAATATTGGACTTGATACATTCAGATGTGTGTGGTACAATGACTGTTGCATCTTTGAAAGGGTACTTATACTATGTACTCTTCATAGATGATCACTCCCGAAAAACTTGGATTTACTTTCTAAAGAAAAAGGATGGAGTCCTAGCAAAATTTCAAGAATTCGAAGCTCAGATTGAGAACTAGACTGGAAGAAAAATAAAAATATTAAGATTAGATAATGGAGGAGAATTCACCTCAAAATAATTAAGAATTTTTTGTATTGAAGCAGGAATCAAGAGGGAGTTCACAGTTCCTTATGTTGGAGCCGGAAGTCACTCCTGGATTGCTAGCAGGAGCAGAGCCCGACGCCCATCAATTTAATGTCACGATTTGTTTAAAAGGGGTGATCAAATGGAAGGAAACTCAGAACAGTATCATCTCAACTCAGAAACTGGGCCAGGCATGCATGAAAGAGTGAGGTCTTGATAAACTCCAAACAGTGAGTTGCAGTAAAAGGGTGAGTAGGGGGAAGACTTTCATGAGAAGAGTGTGAGGGTCTGGCATAAACATCCAGTTTGTAACAGACTAGAGAAGAGAGCATTCGAACACAAAATCCTTTTATATTCAAACACAGAAGACCAGAGGGCATGACAATGTCACAACAAATCCTTTATCATAACAAGATTGTTCAATCCACGCGAATCCTTGGACTATGGATTCTCTGGCATAAGATGAAACATAGATGGAAAAAAGGAAACTGTTTGTTATAAACCAAGAAATCTCAAACACAGAGGCATAACCAGGAAACCAGAATGTGTGCTGAAACTTTACAGTCGAGAGCTTGGCTCTACCATCGATAGATACAAAAATGGAGACAACGCCTACATATACTCAGAACTACAACAACAGCGAAATCGAGACACTGCATTGAAGGCTTTGTGTCTGCATGGCTTTCTGACAGTCAACCTCTGAAGGGTCGTGCAACTTAAGTTAGACGCAATCTAATTCTTTGACAGTTCCAACGGTGAATCGACATGCCTTCAATTCATGGCCATGCTTTCCCATTATGGCGGAGGCGATATCTAACCACCACCAACCGCTTCAATAACTTCTTTATTGGGATTGAGGATGGCCCAGCCAACTCAGCACCTTCGGGACATGGAGAGCTTCCTGCGCTACCACCTGGAATAACTGACTGGCTCAAAGGATATGCGTGGAGGCCAGCACGGAAGGTGGGGGGGGAACGGGAATGGAGTGATGAGGCCTAAACTGCGAGGACGCGAAGGAAGTGGCGAGGTGTGAGAAGGGTTACAGGGGAGACACATGGCAAAAGACCATAAGCTGAGGAGACAGGAGAGCAGATGTGATGGACACCTTTTAGTGGGAGGCTGTCATGGAGGGAAGGAG
>SNQJ01S0003163.1:108947-148842 GCA_010110895.2 Picea sitchensis | reverse complement strand
GGAAGGTGGGGGGGGAACGGGAATGGAGTGATGAGGACTAAACTGCGAGGACGCGAAGGAAGTGGCGAGGTGTGAGAAGGGTTACAGGGGAGACACATGGCAAAAGACCATAAGCTGAGGAGACAGGAGAGCAGATGTGATGGACACCTTTTAGTGGGAGGCTGTCATGGAGGGAAGGAGACACGGGGTAGGTGGTGAGTGGACGATGACACAGGGAAAGGGCCATCTGGATGAAAGAGTGGAGGAGGGTGGATGACACATGGCGACACGGGAAGGCGGTTCTGGAGAATGACACGTCGGGAGGAGGGCCCTCGCTAGCTAAACACAAGGCAACTGAGAAGGGCAAGACTGACCCAGCGTCATTGATCCGGGCGCGCTAATCTGGGCCGTCGGAAAGCTGCGTCTACGATTCCGGACCCCCCCCTCCGCTTAAAGGTAGAAAGGCAGGGGGGGTCTGGAATGGTCTTCATCGCCGTTGATCCGGGTGCGCTGATCTGGGTCGTCGGAAAGGTGCGCCCTGGATTCCGGACCCCCCCGCTTAAAGGTAGAAAGGCAGGGGGGGTCCAGAATTCGCTGTGCGCCGTTGATCGGGACGCGCAAATTCCAGCCGTCCAAAATTGACTTTTATTTAACACAGACGCATTCGCGCCCAAAACTTAGGACAAGTGGGTTTTTAACCCCTTATTTTGCGTTCTAGCCCCCCTTACAAGAAATATCACTAACATTTGGCTCCATGGGGGATAGAGTTGTCCCTGTGATGCTCTAAGAACTCTTTTGCAGACTTAGTGCCTTTGCTATTGGGCTATGGAGTCATTTATTAGTCCGAAAAACAAAAACAGAAACAATATTTACAAAACAAAACAAAAGGAGCCGACTGTGGCTCACAGAAAACATTTCTTCAAGAAATGCCCATTGACTGGGCCACTAAAAACTTCATTGCCTTCCAGATCCTGCAACATGTAAGTGTTTTTTGAAAACACTTCAAAGATCTTGAAAGGCCCGAACCAGAGGGCATCAAATTTACTGTGTTTTCCCTTTTCCTGTCTGGGTGCATCCCATTTGAGCACTAGATCACCTTGCTCAAATTCCTTCTTTTTTCTTTTTCTGTCAAAGGCCTGCTTAATCTTTTGCTGATGATTGTAGGCTCTGTCCAGGACCTGTTCTCTGATATGCTATACCTCCACCATCTGATGAATCCTTCTGAGTACATGGTTAGGTTCTCCTTCAAAATCCTGGAGGATATTTTCCACAGGTAAGGCAAGCTAAGTGGGGAACACGACCTCTATTCCATAAACCAGTTGGAAAGGTGAGAGGCCCAGGGATTTCTTGGTTGTCACCCGATCATCCCAAAGGGAAAATTTGAGCTTTGAGTCCCAGGCCTTTTTATTGTCCTCCAACAGCTTCTTGATAAGCTTGATTAGGCTTTTATTGGAGGACTCTGTGAGTCCGTTTCCCTGAGGATAGTAGGGAGTGGAGTGAATTAGTGAAATTCCAAATTGTTCACAAAACTTGACCAGAGGCTCGAACCGGAAGGGGGAAGAATTGTCAGTGAAAATTTTGCTAGGGCAGCCAAATCTAGCTATGATGTCTTCCAGGAAGCTGATGATTACTTTGTGAGAAGTGCTTCTGGTAGGGACAGCTTCTATCCATTTAGTGAAGTAGTCGGTTGCTGTCAGAATCTATCGGTGATGGCCACTCGAAGGGGGATGAATTTCCCCGATGAATTCCAATCCCCACTGCTGAAAGGGTGATGAGACCACCACAGGTTTCAATGGCAGGGATTTGAGCTGTTGCTTCCCCGAGAATTTCTGGCATTTGATGCAAGCTCTAATTTCCCTGCAGACATCAAGAAATAAGGTGGGCCAGTAATATCCAACTCGGAGGATCTTGTGAGCTGTGGTCTTCCAAAAATGATGACCTCCATAGAGATCGCTGTGGAAGTCGAATATAACATTCTGGGCCTGCTGTGGGTCAAGACACCTCAGTAATATCCCCTGGGGGTCTTTCCAATACAAGGTTTGGTCAATGAGGCAATACCTGAACACTTTAAGCTTTAAGGCTCTGGATTTACTTTTCCCCAATCCATCAGGAGGCTTTAACTCTTGCAAAAAATACAAGATATCTTTGTACCAGGAGCATGCTGCTAGTGGTACGATGCTTTGGGAACCCCTGTTGGATGATTCAACTTGCTCATTGATGAAATTGATTCCCAAGGCCCTGTAATTTGATTCAGCCAGCAACTTGGCTAAACCTTTCCCCTTTATCAACTTGGTGGGCTTAATCTCCAGATCAAACTCTAGGATCTTGGCGACCCATTTTCCTCTTTTTCCGTCTATGTCAGGCTGTATGAGGATGTCCTTCACAGAAGCTGAAGGGACATATGCAATGATTTTTGAATGCAATACATAGAATCTAAAAGCTTTGAGAGATTTCACCAAGGCACAGGCCTGCTTCTCCATGATCTCGTATCGAAGTTCTGCATCCCTCAGCGTTTTGCTAAAGAAAGCGATAAGATACTCTTGCCCTTGGTCATTTTTCTGCAGTAAAACTGCCGCTACTGTATCACAGGAAGCAAAAGAAAATATCAGAAATTTTTTGGAATAATCGGGACTGATTAGCACAGGTGCTTCAGTCAACGCCTTCTTTATTTGAACAAAAGACTCTCTGGATTCATAAGTCCATTTTACTTCATGGCCCTTTCTGAGCATGGCTGTGATATGTTTCACCAACTCAGCAAAATTTGAAACGAAACTCCTCAGGAAATTAATCCTCCCCAAAAATGCCTGAACCTCTTTCTTAGATCTGGGAAGTGACAGAGCCTGAATTGCTTCTACTCTGTCAGGATCAATTCTCACTACTTCTGCTGATACTATATGACCTAATAGTTTTCCTTTCTGCATAGAAAACAATGATTTCTCGGGGTTTAACGATAGGCCATACCTTCGACACTTCAGGAAAACTCTTTTTAAGTGGCAACAATGCTCTTTATCCGTCTTGGAGAAGACTGTGATGTCGTCCAGATAAATCACCACGAACTTATATTTTTCTCCGATGAAGGCTATGTCCATGGATCGTTGAAATGTTTCTCCCGCATTCATCAGACCGAAAGACATTTTGGCATACATGAATGTGCCCCAAGGAGTGGTGAAAGCTGTGTTTTCCCGGTCCTCAGGCATGACTGATATCTGATTGTATCCAGAGAAACCATCAATCATGGATATTCTAGAAGCACCAGTGACCTTCTGCAATATGTGCTCCATGTTGGGCAAGGGATAATTATCCTTTCTTGAGCTTTTGTCCAGGTTTCTGAAATCAACACAGAGTCTGATTTCACCACTTTTCTTTCTCACTGGGACCAAATTGGCCACCCAGTCAGAATATCTCAAGGGGACAATGATCTGGGCATACAACAACTTCTTCACTTCCCTCTCCATGACAGGCAACAACGTGGGATTTATCTGTCTCAGCTTCTGCTTGAATGGCTTAGCCTCTTCTTTTAGTGGGATCTTGTGCTCAATGACTGATGTGTCATATGTCTTGAGGTATTCATAGGTCCATGCAAACACATCAGCAAACTCCCTTAGCAACTCAGTATATTCGGCCCTCTGCTCCTTGGTCAAACTCCTTGACAATCTGACAAACTTGGGCTCTTCTGGTGTGGCTATGTTGCATTCAGCTGTTTCAGCATCATCACTTGAAACTCTACCCTTCACTGCCACATCATTCTCGTCAAACAAGATTTCTAATGGGATTAGTCCTTTCAGAATGTGGTTGCTTGGTAGCTGAATGATCCGGTGATTAGCAATTTTATCCGAGAACTCCCCAGGGTAACGGTCAGATTTTCCTTCAATGTCAGGATCCTCATCTATGTGCAGTGCAGAAAAATTGTCAACGGATTGAAGAAACTTTTCGATCTCTTGATCATCCTCAAATACCTTCCAATGCTTGACATTGTCTGGTACAATGGGTCTGTATCTTATTTCCACCTTTGATCTGTCAGCGGTCAGCGCAGGAGCTTCGAACAAACTAGCTGAGAAAGCTAGAAAATTGGCTGGAGCATTTTCTTCCCTTGGAATGTAGGAAATGTTAAAAGCCAGGAAGAAATTATCAACCAGGTTCCATACCTCGTTCTTGTAATTCTTGAGCCGAGGATTCTTAGCTTGATAAACGTTTTTGACTTGCTGGACAATCAGTTCTGCATCTCCAAATACCGCCATCTCCCTTATTTCCATTTCTTTTGCAGCTCTCAATCCCAGAACCAGAGCTTCATACTCTGCCACATTGTTAGTGACTTCAAATTCCAGCTTGTAGGACAGGGATATGGTCTCTAGAGAAGGGGATATGAATACTACCCTGACACTTGCACCCATACCGGAAGAAGCTCCATCAAAGAACATCTTCCAAACAGAGGTGGCTGGAGGAGGCATCTCCTAATTGAGAATGGACTGCTTTCTGATTTGCAAAGGGGGCTCAGGAGTCTCAATGAGCTATAGTAAACTGGAGCCTAAATCAGTGTCCAAGGCATAGATGGGATGATTAGTGGGGTTTGCTTCATCACTGACAATGTAGGCTAGCTGGGATTCTCTGTATAATCGCCTATGTTCCCCTCCAAACACTGGAATGGTGGCATATGTAAGATCCATCTTCAAGGTTCCCCCCAGTCTCTTAATCCAAGATCTCGACAACAGCATGCCAAACTTGGGGGGGACGTCAGCTACCACAATATCCATGACCATACTCTTCATGGGCAGATGAAACAGGGAAACTACCAGGTCCTTGATGACTCCCAAACATTGTACCCTCCTGGAGTCAAAGGAATAGAGGTCATGATAGGCTCTGGTGACTTCTAATCCTAGCTCTTCCATGACGGCTTTAGGCATGAGGTTGTGGGAGGCCCCTGAATCCATTAAGCAATTGTGCAACACTTTGTCATGTATGTTCAAGGAGGTGTAGAAGGGAGGGGATGAATCATCTATGTCTTCTACCATGGGACCTAGGACAACTACAGGCCTTTCATCTTGGAGGTTTATGAAGTCTGTGGAAGGGCTTGAGGCTTTAGATTTCAAGAGGTCAGAGAAGCGTTTTTTGAATTCCCCATGTTTAATTAACTCGGTGAATGGCACAGGAATTCTGATCTTTTGGATCTCATGTTCGAAATTGAAAGAGGACATAGACTTTGGAATTTATCTAATTTCAGGAACATGACTTTGGACAATGGGAGAAAGAGGTTGAGCTTTCTTACCTCTTTGAGCGTCTGCTACTTCACTAGTATGTTTCTCTGTTCTAGTGGACTGCTCAGGAACATCAGGTGTTGCTTCCCTTTTGTCAGACCTCAGGTTGTACCTGCCTCGACCACCACTAGCTTTGTCTCCTTTGCTCAACTCATTCAGCTGACCATCCATGAGAGACTCTTCGTAGGCTAACTGGGTCAGATGAGGGAAAGGAGGAGTGACTTCTACAGAGTGGATTTTAGGTTCAAGTTCGTCTATTTCCCCTTCTTCATCAGCCACAAAATTGTTCTGAAAGGGAGCCTGAATTCTTTGGTCTTCTCCGTCTCTTCCTCTTTCTCTGTGCATAGTTGGGGGAGCAATATTATTTGGCCTTCTGAAACCCCCTTTATTTTCGGTGTTCTGAGGGACCTTACACATTTGCTTCCTTTCTACCTTTAATCTTTCCACCTCTTCTTTAAGGAAGTTCATTAATTGGGTCAGCTCATTTACTTGAGGGTGGGGCAATGATGGGCCGGAAGTTGAGGCTTCCGACTTTTCCTTTCTTCTGTCTGTGTCGGCCTGGCTTCTCAGCCTGTCAGCTGCCAATATGTTGGATTCCACTTCTATAGCTGCATCTTTCATCTGAGCTAAAGAGGTGGCTCTTCTTTCTCTTAATACGAGGCAAAAATCAGGGTCAAATGCACTAGCATATGAAATTTGAGCAGAGGCTTCTGAAGGCTTTACCTCTGCAGGAATCTTGTTATACATCTTATTGAATATTTTGGAGAAGTCAGAGACAGACTCTCCTTCCATTTTCTTCAGGGACCCGAACTCAGTCATGTAATATATGTAATCTTTCCTATCTCCCCACTGCCTCAAAAAAATAGTATCCAGGGCTTCAATACCAGCAATAGATCCAGGGGCTAGTCCCCTAAACCACTTTCTAACCTCACCATCCAAACTCTGGACAAAGAATCTCATCCAGACATCTTCAATCTCAATATTGAGGTTATCTGCATAACTGTAGAAGGCAGCCAGGTTCTCTTCATCAGTTATGTCTCCCTCCCCACTGAACTTGGGCATGTATTTCAAATAGTCTCCAGCAGGGAGGGGATTCACAGGCTGGGGTAGGATTAAAGGAGCATATCTAGCGACGACTATGGAATCCATTCTGTTCAGAGGAGGATTAGCACTAGCCATAGGGATATTAGGTAGAGGAGAACTCGGAGGAGAAGGAGTGCGAACGGGAGATGTCGGGAAAAAGGTTCCCACAGGAGACGAGGGGGAAAACAAAGAGAAGTCTAAGGGACCTGAAAGTGCAAATGCTTCTCTCGGCATAATAGTAGAAGTAAAAGGAGGGGTGGTGAAACCTTCAGAAACTTGAGGTCTGTGATGAGGCACAGCTTCCAAGGAAGGGGGAGTGACAAGGATCTCTCCCTCTGATACAAGACCAGGAGGGGAGAACTCAGAAGGAACACTCTCGAAATTCAGAAAATAGGAAACCTCAGAGGAAGGACAACTAGGAAGCTGAGAATGAGACAATGGAGTTCTCATGGAAGGGGAAGGCGCATTACCTGTTTCGGCGATGGAAACTTCTTTCGCAGAGCTCTTTCCCTTTCTGCGCACTGCCTCCGCGTCAGCTTCTGGTGTAGCTAAAGGCAGGTGTGGATTAGACCTCGTGTGTCTGCCTCTCAAAGCCACAGTTGATAGAGCAGGTTCTCCCCAGTGGAGTCGTCACAGTGGAGTCGCCAGGTGCACAGTAGCAATCTTCAAGTTATGATATCTGATGCACCTTCAGAATCAGTTGATCTTTGTCGTTCAATCCCAGGGAAAATATTCAACTTCGTCCCCGGCAACGGCGCCAGAAATGTTGGAGCCGGAAGTCACTCCTGGATTGCTAGCAGGAGTAGAGCCCGACGCCCATCAATTTAATGTCACGATTTGTTTAAAAGGGGTGATCAAATGGAAGGAAACTCAGAACAGTATCATCTCAAATCAGAAACTGGGCCAGGCATGCATGAAAGAGTGAGGTCTTGATAAACTCCAAACAGTGAGTTGCAGTAAAAGGGTGAGTAGGGGGAAGACTTTCATGAGAAGAGTCCGAGGGTCTAGCATAAACATCCGGTTTGTAACAGACTGGAGAAGAGAGCATTCGAACACAAAATCATTTTATATTCAAACACAGAGGACCAGAGGGCACGACAATGTCACAACAAATCCTTTATCATAACAAGATTGTTCAATCCACGTGAATCCTTGGACTGTGGATTCTCTGGCATAAGATGAAACATAGATGGAAAAAAGGAAACTGTTTGTTATAAACCAAGAAATCTCAAACACAGAGGCATAACCAGGAAACCAGAATGTGTGCTGAAACTTTACAGTCGGGAGCTTGGCTCTACCATCGATAGATACAAAAATGGTGACAACGCCTACATATACTCAGAACTACAACAACAACGAAATCGAGACACTGCATTGAAGGCTTTGCATCTGCATGGCTTTCTGACATTCAACCTCTGAAGGGTCATGCAACTTAAGTCAGACGCAATCTAATTCTTTGATAGTTCCAACGGTGAATCGACGTGCCTTCAATTCATGGCCGTGCTTTCCCATTATGGCGGAGGCGATATCTAACCACCACCAACCGCTTCAATAACTTCTTTATCAGGATTGAGGATGGCCCGGCCAACTCGGCACCTTCGGGACGTGGAGAGCTTCCTGCGCTGCCACCAGGAATAACTGACTGGCTCAAAGGATATGCGTGGAGGCCAGCACGGAAGGTGGGGGGGGGGAACGGGAATGGAGTGATGAGGCCGAAACTGCGAGGACGCGAAGGAAGTGGCAAGGTGTGAGAAGGGTTACAGGGGAGACACATGGAAAAAGACGATAAGCCGAGGAGACATGAGAGCAGATGTGATGGACACCTTTTAGTGGGAGGCTGTCGTGGAGGGAAGGAGACACGAGGTAGGTGGTGAGTGGATGATGAGACAGGGAAAGGGCCATCTGGATGAAAGAGTGGAGGAGGGTGGATGACACATGGCGGCAGGGGAAGGTGGTTCTGGAGAATGACACGTCGGGAGGAGGGCCCTCGCTGGCTAAACACAAGGCAACTGAGAAGGGCGAGACTGACCCAACGCCGTTGATCCGGGCGCGCTGATCTGGGCCGTCGGAAAACTGCGTCTACGATTCCAGACCCCCCCCCTCCGCTTAAAGGCAGAAAGGCAAGGGGGGTCCGGAATAATATTCATCGCCATTGATCCGGGCACACTAATCTGGGTCGTCGAAAAGGTGCGCCCTGGATNCCCCCCGCTTAAAGGTAGAAAGGCAGGGGGGGTCCGGAATTCGCTGTGCTTCGTTGATCGGGACGCGCAAATTCCAGCCGTCCAAACTTGACTTTTATTTAACACAGACGCATTCGCGCCCAAAACTTAGGACAAGTGGGTTTTTAACCCCTTCTTTTGCGTTCTAGCCCCCCTTACAAGAAATATCGCTAACACCTTACAACCCTCAACAAAATGGGGTTAGTGAAAGGAAAAACAGAACTATCATTGAGGCAACAAAAGCAATGATACATGATCAGAGTGTACCTATGACTCTATGGGCAGAAACATGTATGACAATAGTATATGTTCAAAATAGAAGTCCCCATCAAATCCTAAAGAACATTACTCTAGAAGAAGCCTTCATCGAAGTGAAGCCTGATATTGGACACTTCAGAATATTTGGATGTCCAGTATATCTTCATGTACCTAAAGAAAAGAGATCCAAGCTAGAACCTTCAAGAAGGAAAGGCACATTTGTTGGATACAGTGAATCCTCAAAAGCATACTGAATCTACATTCTTGGTTAGAGACAAATCGAAGTAAGCAGAAATGTTACTTTTGAAGAAGAAGTAACCTTCCAGAAATCCAAAGAAGCTTAGATGGGAATTGATAGCGAGACAATGCCTTCTCCCCCTTCAATAGTTCATAGGGAGACATATATTATTCCAGATGATCCAATAGCTCTAGTTGATCCAGTTGTTCCAGCCGATTCAATTACTCCAAGAAACATAACCAGAGATATTACAATTGGACATAAAAGGCCTGCTTGGGCCCGACAAACACTACAAGAAGAAGAAGGGCATAAAGCCTCACAAGGAAAAACTAGAGAGATCAAGAGACCAAATATATTATCAAGATACCTTTCAGCCATGACCCACATTATTGACTCGTAGCCATCTTATCATGGAGAAGCTTCAGGTGAACAAGTACGACAAGATGCCATAACGAAAGAATACCAATCTATATTTAAAAAACAATGTATGGGATGTTGTTCCAAGACCAGAGGGAAAATTTATAGTAACTCCCAAATGGATTTATAAAATCAAACATGTTGCTGATGGAAGCATCGAAAAATATAAATCAAGATTTGTGGCCAGAGGGTTTTCAAAAATAGAGGGAGTGGACTATGACGAGAATTTTGCACCAATAGCCCGATACACTTCCATCTGATCTATCATTGCACTAGTTGCTTCCATGGGTTGGAAGCTACATAAGATGGATGTAAAGACAACCTTTCTCAATGGTGAAATTGAGGAAGAAGTTTATATTGAGCATCCCGAAGGATTCATTGTACACAACGAAATATCTCATGTATGCAGGTTAAATAAATCCCTATATGGTCTAAAACAAGCACCATGTGCTTGGTACGAGAAAATGGATGGATTTCTAATGAGTTTTGGCTTCAACAAAAGTGTTTCCAATCCAAACTTATATTATCACATTGATGGCAATGAGTGTATGATTTTGGTCCTATATGTGGATGATCGTTTTCTCACCGGTTCAGAGAGATTCATTGCTGAGTGAAAATGAGCATTGACTGTTAAATTTGAGATGAAGGAATTGGGCTTGATGCACTACTTCTTGGGACTAGAAGTATGGCAGAGGACAGATGAGATTTTCCTGAGTTAAGGAAAATATACTATGGAGATACTGAAAAAGTTCGGCATGACAAAATGAAAATCCATGCCCACTCTAATGGTAATGGATTTGAAGAAAATGAGTGATACTGATTCAGGATAAGTAGATCCACACTTATACCAATAGTTGATTGAATCAGTGATGTATTTGGTTAACACAAGACCAGACATTTTCTATGCAGTGAATGTGCTTAGCTAGTTTATGAATCAACCGAGACAGACACACTGGATAGCTGCAAAACATGTATTGATATACTTACAAGGAATGGTTGGTTATGGCCTAAGATATTCCTCTAATGTAGACTTGAGCCTGCAAAGATATGCTGATGCATATTGGGTAGGAAGAGCATTGGACAAAAAAATCACCTACGATTGTTGCTTCACTTTAGGGTCTGCCATGGTTTCCCGGTGTAGTAGAAAATAGAGCTTCGTAGCATTGAGCACCATAGAGGCAGAGTAAATTGCATTGAGTGTAACAGTCTATGAAGTAGTGTGGCTTCACAAACTTATGACTGACTTGTTCGATCATGATATGGATTCTACTACTATTCATTGTGATAACCAGAGCTGTGTAAAGCTCTCTGAGAACTATGTGTTTCATGATACATAAAAAAACATTGAGATAAAGTATCACTATATTAGAGACATGGTGCAGAGGAAGACAATACACATGCAATATATTCCTACTCATGAACATATCATAGATATCTCCACCAAACCACTTGCCAAAACAAAGTTTGAGTATTTCCGTGACAGACTTGTCCTGGTGGAAAATGCCTCCCTAGTTGAGAGGGAGTGTTGATGATTGCAGCTATGTGAGACATTCTCCAGATTACAAACCTGAGATAAATCCCCTAAGAGGGGTGTGTGGTTCCTATCTGAGATAGAGTTGGAACATAGAGATGGTCTCCTCCTTACAGAGAGTTGAGAAGAACTCCAGATGATTCTCCTATGTAACACAATGAGAAAGGATATCTACATCGTTGGATGTGCCTTTGGTTGAGCACAAGGTGAACATGTGGAATCCCAAAGTGTTGGGTGCATCTTCATGAGCACATAAATGAAGATGATGTATTAGCCTCCTTTGAGCAGAAGAGTTGATGAGAAACTACAGATGACTCTCCTGTGTAATGCAGTGGGAAAGAATATATGTTGAGTGGATGTGTCTGTGGACGAGCACATGTGAACGTAATCCTAGTTGCTGAGCACTAGTGAAGAAGTGGTTCTTCTGTGTAATGCAGTGAGCCAGAGATATGTCCATCCCTATGGATGTGCCTCTAGTGGATGAGCACTAGTGGGTGTGTAAGATCCCTTGCTATATTGTTCAAGAGTCAGACCTTCCTGTAACCCTAATTGAAATGTAAAGGGTACAGGTCGACCCCACCTTAATGTGATTGATAATTAATGTAAAAGATAATTAATCTAGTTAATATTGATTATATTGTGATCTAGTGAGGTCGGCCCTATTGTTCCAATAGACACTTCTGTTGACAGGTTCAGTCTAGTATAAGTAAAGGTAAATTCCCTATTGAGGAATCATATCTTTCATGTGAGTTTGGAAATTTCAGCAAGTACACCTTCTTGGGAAAAGTGCACACCTCTCTTGGGTGCTAGTCTTCAGGGTTTGAGCACCCTCTTGTGTGCTAGGTCTTATTTGTGGTGAAGGTATTTCTCTTGAAAAATATAAAAAATGATTTTGGTTGGGTTTTCTTCCCTTGTTGAGAACGGTTTCCCATAATACTTCTTTTGTTCTTGTGCATGGTGTTTCTTCTTGTGATCTTGGTTGCTGCAAAATTATTGGTTATGGTTAAGTGAAATGCTAAAAATGGAATGAGCTTCATGCTTAACATTTCTTATTGAAAAATCAACACTGTGTTGAGAAGCTTCTCCTCCGTGGTGATGAGAATCGAGCTATCTAGGGTGAGCCTTATTTTCTTCGTGGTTCTCTTCATGATAGCTTTCCTCTTCTTGTCATAAGCAATCTCTTGTATATTGGGGACCTCATCAACATGCTTAGGGATTTGTTTTTATCCCCAGGTTAGAGTGTTTCCCAAGATCCCTGTTATGTGTATTTGTTCTAGTATTGGTTCTTGTACTTCTTTCATATGTTTCGATGTCTCGACCTCCCTCTGGTGTTCATCGGATGGTGAGGTATCAACCAAAATTGAAGAGTCAGTGATAGGTTCAGTACTTACCTGGTGATTGATTGTTGAGGTGTCGATCTCTTGTTGTTTCACTTCCTCTTTTTTTCCACCTTATCCTAGATCCTCTCTAGAGCTGTCTTTCGGGGTCCCCGACAGGTCAAGAAACTTAGTGTCTAAGACACTTTCAGCCTCATGGTCGCCCTGTGGAGGGTTTTGAACTGATACATCGGGACTTGGAGAATTTTTTTTATCAGGTTCCTTCTCCTTTATAATCAATATCGGAGTTATCAGCGAGACCTCTGAATTCTCTTCATCGGCATAGATGGTTATGAGATCAAACAGGGGATTTGGCACACTCGTTTCACCTGGTGTTCTTAGACTCTCATACTGGGTTGGAATGGTCACTAATGATCTATCCTGAGGTGATGGAACCCTAGGGATTTCCAGACTGGTGGTTTCCTCTAGTTGTATTGACTCTTATCCAGTTAGATATTCTCTGGTTGTGATTGGGTCATATGAGGGGATCCTCATCATTTATATTAATTGAGGATCGTTCTCTAGCTGGTCGATGACTCTCTGGGCTCCTTCTAGTAACAACAACCCTTTCCTTTGTGACTCTGTGGTTTCTGATGCTCTTATTTCTTCTCTAACCCCGAGAGATTCTTGAGTCGACTGCTCTATTGTCTCTACCTTCTCATCCATGTTCATAGATTTTAACCTAGTCATGTTCGGGTTATATTTTCTTTGTAATACCTACTCCCAGTCCCGGGCACATTATGTAAAAATATCATCTTCAAACTTGTCATGTGTGTATGGCCAATAGGAAGAGACGTGCGAAGCGTATTGGAGGACTAGGCCTTTAGGGCCATTCTTGTGGAATCAACCTATCGAGAACCTGTATTCCAACTGACTCAAACCCTCTTGTTTAGCTTGAGCAGTGTCCTTCACTATATAAAACCCCACATAGAAACCGTAGGGTATAAATGATCATTTCTTGTCCTTAACCAAAGTGGCGTTATATCCCTGCAGGATAGTCTGATAACAAATTTCTCCTATGATGAGTCGGTCTGGAATGTGAGAAGGGAGAAAATGTGGTGCTCTGGTGGCCCCGAACACCCTGATATAGGTTGTGTGTTCATCTAGATACCAGTGGCCTGATTTCGATATCATTTTATTGGTTGCTACAAACAACCTCGATAATTCTCTTTTAAATATAATGAAAAAAATCCTGACGATGAATTCATTGCAAATAAGGGCATAATACTTTTTGTAAATGTTTTCCCATAGGATACCGGAGTATACATGAACATGCAATTTTGCAACATGCCATCTAAAATTCATAGCGGCGAAGACATTCCTTCGTAGATCACATATAGCATATACGAGGCCATGTGAAAAGCGGGTGCTTCTCCTTCTTTCGGTTTCTGAGCCTGCAATACATTGGTGCTCAATTTCTTGGAGATGATTGCTCCCCAGTTGAAACTACTCCCCAATATAGCCACAATGTATGCCAGGGGAATCCATGCCTCTGAGAACTTGGTGCAGTCCTTTTCCCCATATAACTGGAAAATTAGAGCCATTAAGTAGATATATGGCTCTCTTAGATTCGTTGTCCCATACCAGCCGTTACTCTAGTTTGCGAATTTATTTTCCTCCTTCCACCATGAGGCCATCAATCAGTTGGTGTCATGGAATTCATATAACTTTACCATGAAGTCTGTTTTCAACTGTTCCTCTGGGTCCTTGAGCTTGTAATATTTCTAGACCTCTATCGGGAGAAAAACTCTGAAACATCCACCATTCTTGTCATTAATGAAACACTTCTACGCATCTATATTATCAATTATCCAACTCAGAGTCTCAATGTATGGTAAGAATGGAGTTCAGAAGGCTACCATGTGCAAGCATGACCACCTAATGTTCGAGAAAACTTAGTTGTCGAGCCCCCTTACATCCGGGTCACTGTGTGGGATAAACTTTGGGTAATATTCCCTGTTTATTATGTTGAATAGATATCCCCACCGTGGGATAATTATTTTAGATCCAGTGGTCGCTTCTGTATCGCCAAAATAAGGGGGTTGAATAAATTCTTTCTTGGTCGAAGTTTTGATGACTGGTTCTGCCTTGGGAGCATATTCCAACTGCCTCGCTATGCCAAGAGAAGACCCTTCACCAATATTTTCCTCCTTTAATTTTGGTGCCCTCGGCAAGCGTCTGGTCATTGGCTTCCTTGGAGGAATCTTTCCCTGTAGATAGAACATTGTTAGACACCGTGTAGCAGATCGAATGTTGATATATAAAAATTACGACTGTCAAACTGATAAAAATTAACATATACCTCTTCTTTGCGCTAGCTTAACCTAGTTTTTTTTAAAGTCTAAGAATCAAACACAACTCTTGAGATGCTCTCTTTGCTTCTTCGGTTGCTTTGGAAATGGAAACTTATGTGCAAAATGGGGGTGTTCGAAGTTGTTTTAGTGATTTAAACAGACATGATACTTACCTTGTTGTATCAGTTATTCAATTCAGGATATGAGTGTAGTTCTACAAATCCTCCACCAGATATTCATGTTGTTTAAGATTAAATGCAATCATAGGTTGGCGGCACGGGGGCTAGATATAATGTGGTCTATCAGCGATTTCAAATTCCCTTTGTTCAATCGGTGCACGAGGCAACAATGTATGCAGAGAAAAACATTTACTGGCCTATTAAATGGCAGAATCTGATCCTATTGTGTGCTGAAAAACGTCCCATCATTCCACTAACTTAACGGGTGGATCGGGAGTCGGGGATTTTCTTTAGACAATGTTTGTTGATATCCTTGGAAAAACTCTGACGTCGGTCCATCTTGTCGTACATAGATGACATGGAAAATCTGACTTGGAAGTGTGACTAGGACACGGGGAAACCTAAGATGACTCGGGATGAAATTAGGCCGTATGAAATGCCTACGCGACAAAGACATGTGGCACTTGCAACTGACGTCTTTGTTTAATCATGTTATTTGGAATTGATGAATTTTCATTAGATAAAAATTTTAACAACATGTCCTACCCTACCAATGCTGAAAGTATCAAGGATCGACAATCATTGATAAGTTTAAACAAGTGTTCCTAGATTAACCCCTCGATTTTTTTCCGATGCCGAAAGTGCATCGGGGACAGAAATCGACGATGTGTCAATGCGGAAAATTTCAATGATTTAACCCTTTGATATTTCACCGACCCTGAACAAACGCATTTGTAATTGGCTATTGAGGGTTCATCATGGCCCATGTCAATGTTTTGACCTCTCGTATTTCACCAATGCCGATGGGAAATTGACCAAATTTTGAATCTTCTTTGCAAACAACTAGCACAAATTTACTTCACCTTTTACCGATGTCGATGATGGATTGACGATCAATGATTATTGTTACTGTATGTTCAATTTACGTGCTTGGATTTAGCCGACGTCGATTGTAAGCGCGCTAGTCACAATTTTAGCTACAGATTCTTAGTTAGAATGTCGAGTTCTTCTTAAACACACAGGTTTCTCATTAACAAGTTCAAACAAATCATATTTGATCGATGAAGAGACATGAAAACAAAATTAGCAATCCCTCCATAGTGGACTCCATTCATACAACAAAACCAAAGAAAACAAGTGGTACCCAAAAGAGACAAAATTTCATAAAAGATTTTAGGGTGTGTTGAGCGCTCAACACATTCTTTAATTTTGTTCTCAATCCAATCTATATTAGTGGTAGCAAATAAATCTAATCTCTATTGTTTTTCCATGCATATCCACGATGAGGTCAAGATATAGGGAGTTGGGCCTTGAACTAACTGAACCTAGTGAACAATTCCTTCAACAACCCAAGTGACCTCCCATGGTGGATGAAGTAAATAAAGACAATTAAATAAGAGATACTATCAAGTTGTTTCTCTAAGAATCCCTTGGATGACATAGGAACGAGATGATGAACCATTTCACCTAGATCCTTTGATGACTCCCAACAAGGATAAAGGCACCTTTGACAAGAATTCATTTCGGAGGAACAACACCATTCAATGGATAAGTTAATTTTCGTATCTCTCTATTTGAAGGTAAGATAGACACAAAATATATAGAGAGATGGTTAAATATACTAGAGGGTTATTTATTTTCTTAAAAAATTTCCAGTAGTGATAAGGTTACTTTTGCAATCCTAAAGGCCCTTCCCCTTGTCAAATATTGGTGGTCTAGTATGTGCAACATGATGAAGATTTTGAATAGTGTTCAATAGACTCCAATTGGGAGGAATTTGTCAATGCCTTAAAGAGTATTTACCCATTAGAAACTATGAGGACCAATGCATTATATGGATGATCTTGCACAAGGTAAATGCCTAATTGTGTTAAAGTACACCAATGCATTTCATACCATGCATACAAATTTAGGAATTTAATACTTTGAGCAACGTTTAGTTCTAAAATACCACAATGACCTACATAAGTAAATCCAAATTAAACTTGATTTTTTGGACATCTCTTCACTAGGAGTTTATTACCTTCATGCCATCAAGATTAAGAAGGAAGTGTAATAAAAAATCTAGGGATGGGAATCATTTGCAACACAAAAAGGGTAAATGCACCCCTAACTCTCAGTAAAAAGAACAAAGAAAAGACAAACAACATTGGAACAACTAATCAAAGTTGCATGCAATGATGAAGAAGAAGAATTTGATAGACACAGGAAAGTGGTGTGACCACCACAAAATACCTTGCACAACAACGAAAAATGTTGCACAAGATAGTTTGTTATTGGTCAAGTTGAAAGCCTCAAACTTTGATTCAATGCTAACACCACAAGACTCCACGAATAGGGGGGGGAATAATCAATGTGAAACCAGGTGTTAATATTTCCAACATAAAGGTCAAACCAGAGGAACCAAAGGATCCCAAGGAAGGCAAGCTCCTCTTCTAGTCACAAATGTGGGTGAAGGGATCATTGTTACATTTCATTATTGACAACAACAATGGAAAAAACTTATTTTAGCAGAGGTCGTTAGGAAGATGAAGTTGTCAATGACATTTCACCCTAGCTATACAATGTTAATTGGTTGAGTCAAGGGCAGGACATCCATGCTAGTTAGTAGTCTTGTGTGATGAATATATAATACATAATAATAATAATAATTGATAAGCTAAGGGATACATCACTACAACGTTTTTACTAGTCAATGCATATAAGTATATTATCACAAGGCATTGTAATATGAGATCACATTCATTCATTTTATCAATTATATATTTATCTTATATGGATTTCAATTATCTTTCATTCCTAGGTTGGATAATTTTGTGTATATGAATTATTGTTCGTTACATTGGTAATAGAGCCATTTCTAAAGCACTTTTGTTGATCCGATCTGGCCTTTGGCCATACATTTACTAGAGTATCTCTAATCTGAGTCTTTGACCACAAGCAAGATTTGGGCCATTTAAAATTCAAAATTAATGTTGAAAAACAAAAATCGTGTGCGACAAAATTGATGAACAAATTAAATATCAAGAAACAAATCAGAAAATATAGTGAAGATTAGCTTGTTATGTGAGTTCACTACTAAAAGGATCAATCAAGGCTTAAAAACTTGTGCATGGTACAAATAAATGGAATATAATGAATAATAAATTAAACTCTTGGAAAGACATAGGATAAACCATTGTCACATAAATATATAACGTTATGTCGCTCACATGAATTTATCATTGAAGGGCATTGCATAAACATCAATTTACACAATAGTTTCATAAGAAAAAGTGACACATAACTAAGCAGTGGAAATACTTGAGTTTGATAGTAATCGCTAGCCAATGAGGTAATCTGAACATTATTTGCCAAAGGAATCAGTGTGTTGGGTGGACAGTGTATTTTGGAAACCAATTGTGCACAATGCATCGTGGAGCATAAGCACCACAAAAACCGAACATAATCATAAGGTCGCATCTGCCAATATATCCATCATAGAAATTCTTGTCGTTGTCACCAAAGGTATACAATATCAAGGAATGGGAATTCAAGGTAGGGTGGTGCCATAACTTATGTATAGCCCCAATGGTTTAAAAAATCATATGAATGGTGGCTCCACCCATTCCCACAACCATAAAGCTGTGCCAGTGGGATATGCCCTTCTAAACCTCCACCACATATAATAAACAATAAATTAAAAACACATTAAAAGATGACTTAGTTGAAAACAAAGGTGACGTCAAAATTAAGTTTCAGATCATGCATTATCATGGGTTAAAATATGGTTATAAATTAAAGTCAATATTCCAGCCCTAAAGATTAAAAGTTGTAGCCAAGTGCAATTTTATTTTAAGGTGAAGTTTATACAACGTTTTTCCATAAAATGATTTGAGGGCAAAGAATCTTTGAAGGGAGAGGCAATGTAGTGGATTTAACAATAATAATTAATAAATTAAGGGGACACAATCTTTCACCTTTGTGATCAGTCAATGCATATAAGTATATTGTTATAAAACATTGTAATCTCATAAATAATAATAATAATAATAATAATAATCATTATCATCATCATCTAATTTTAAGGTCACGGCCAAGTCAGACACCAAATTTATGTATGAGACCCCCTTGTTTGTGGGACAAGGGACCCCCTCTACACAACGATTTGATGGCTAAAGTCTATATAGGTGTACATACCGTATATGTATCCTATATTGATTTCAACTATGTTTTATTGATATGTTTGATATTTTTGCATATATGAACTATTGTTCGTTACATGTTGTCTATGATATGAGATAAAGCCTTTCAAATATGAGGCATTCTTTTGATGTTGACCTACTTGAAGTTTGTTATGTTATTTTAAGACAAGATGTGAACATGTCATGTTGTTGGCCAATCCAGGCCTTGCAGTGTCATTTCCCATCCTGGAAGATTAGTCTACAGGATATGAGAGATATCCCCAACTACCACAGTCTCTTGGATCTATAATGCCCCAAACAAAATAGTAATAATAAGATCGCCACTAAGAAAATCCTTTAGTTATTAATACAAGGTCAATGGTACATTTTATCACACAATATTGCACTCTAGTGCAAAGCCCTCACAAACATACAAAGAAGAGTAAAACTCATAAGTGTTTCCACTATCACCTAGACAACTACTTCCCTCTTTTTAGTGAAGGACAAATCCAACATGAGGGAGGCTTCCCTGTTAGAACCTAGGATTTCAAAGGCAAGGTGAGGCAATTCTAGGGTCACCTATATTATTACCCAAATTACCACCAATTTATAGTGATATGAGAGTTGAATTAATGTGGTTACTCAAAGTAAATTCCAAATTTGTGTTTCCCACTTTTAGGGATTTTCTAAGGTTTTTATTAGGTGATTTTCCAATGAAAATTAGTCCCAAAAAAATCCAAATTTGAAAATTCCTCAAGGCTATAATAAAACTTGCATGAAAGATGAATAAATTGCAGGAGTAAACAAGTTATAACAACAATATGTTTAGTCACTTAAATAGATTTAAAATGAACAATTTCTAGAACTAAAACTATAAGTAAATCTAGGGTTAATGCAACATACTAAATCTGAAACTTTAGGAGCACATAACAACCAATTATACCAAGTCGTTCCACCCAAAAAATGAAGCAATATGAACCAACAAGGATGCTTTTATAAGAGAAGTGATTTTCAAAGTCAAACATATGAAAAAAGGAAAAGACATCTACAGTTTTTATGGCTATAAATTTAAATGCAAGTTACAAAAACTTCAACTTACCCTAAAACAAAAATAAAAATTTGGATTTTTTTATTTTATGATTGACTAGAAAAGAATGGACTAGTCCATATTTGATTTTTTGGGCATATGGAGTCAACTAAGTCTCATCTTGAGAAAATGTAAGTGAACCTAGTGTGATAGTTAGGGTTGTTCACTGTAAACCCTAGAAAATACTCCTAGTGCCTTACAATATTCAATATGATTCAAGGGGAATATTCTCCACTAGAAATTCTCCAATGGACCTATCAAGAAGAGAGGAAGAGGGAACACCACCAACACTAGAGATGTATACCATAGTTACAAAAATTCACAAATAAAATCCACATAGATTCAAAGAGGCCACTTACTCATCAAATCGATTCACCAAAACCATTGATCCAAGAACATCCATCAATTTTTAAAGAATCCACAAGACATCTTTCCAAGAGAGCACTCTAGCTAGCTATCCATGGCATAAACCACGAAGTTGACAAAAAATATTCTTCACAAGTTCTAACAATGAATTATAATGAGAGGTGCTTCCCTTTTTATAGAGAAGGTATCTAACATCTCTCTCAATATAAAAATAATATTCCCCTAGATCTACCCGAGAAAAATTACAAGAAAGTAACTTGTCATCCAAAAAGTAAAGGAGAGTAAGTGAATATGCCAGTAAAGTTTTCCACATGTACATAAACCATCCAAGAGAGGAGTTCGTCCCACAAAATATGAAGTTGAATAGGGTCAAGAGAGTCAATGTCCCTTCCAAAGGCATGGTATAATCCTCAAAACATGGTGAAGTAGTCCTCCAAGGAAGAACATCCCTCAAGCAAGCCAACATCTAGCCTCAAAAGGTGGGACATTCACACATGTGAAGTGAAAAGGGCCCAAATAAGTGGATGACTCCTATAGAAGTGCTCACAACTCCAAGTAAGAGGTCTCCAAGGTAAGAATACATCCTCATAATGTGCAAGTGACATCCACA
Source organism: Picea sitchensis (assembly GCA_010110895.2). Taxonomy (NCBI): domain Eukaryota; kingdom Viridiplantae; phylum Streptophyta; class Pinopsida; order Pinales; family Pinaceae; genus Picea; species Picea sitchensis. The sequence continues at coordinate 127,790 of SNQJ01S0003163.1, read as the reverse complement.
AATGATGGAATGACCCTCTCCAAGTCAAAATGAAACTACATGTGCTCAAATAAATAGTAGATGTGTCTTCCGAAGGGGTTGACCCTCTCCTCTAGTACAAAATAGCTCAAAAAAAGTGATGAAAGAGGAGGGAGTTCAATAATATTCAACGTCACGTGTCAAGATGAATCCCATGGATGTAAAAATATCCCACCAATGCCTCAGATGATGTGATTGGTGTCTTGGGATATGTGTACTAGATCGAGAACTATGAAACTACACGAGAAACTATAGAATCATCTCTAAGAGTCCCAAGACAAAGTGTGCCAAACACATAAGAGGGGGGTCCATGATTAGGTACAATATAAGTGTGCTTCTTAGGTGTGACAATATTTACAACATGAGCAACACTTTTACATAGAAAGGAGTGAATGAAACTAGAGGCTCTCCTAGATCATGTGACCGAAGGTGATCCATATCAATACGCTTGCATACCTACCTAGGCCATAAATGACTACCATGGTTCCAACTTAATGCCACAAAGGGGTATTCGGAAAAGGCCATAAGAGAAAGGAATATCTTGAAAATGGGTACTAGAAGGACATGCCATGATCGACCATAAAGGGTATGGAGATACCGCCTAGGTCAAACTCTTTACAAATATTATCTAAGCATGGCCCAATACAATACATGAATAAAATAATGGTCACACTTTTGTCTCATGTGTTGAAATGTTATTAGAATCACAAGCGAAACAAAATCCTCTAGTTAACCCTACATGTTAGGGGGTAACATCTGGCTCCAACATGGGGACATGTGCTCACCATAGAGTGCATGAGAACCTTAGAAATATTTGTACTTCAAGACCTGCACTCTACATCAATCACAAAATCATGCTAGATGTCACCCTAAAACCATTAGTAACAACAAGATAAGGTGTCTTGAACGCCCTACTTTATGGACAAAATTTTAAAGGAAATGCAACAAAACTTCATTCATTCATTTTCATCATTTTTTCTTATTTTTTCTCTCTTTTTCTTTTATATATAAAAGATAACATCAAATGCAACTGACTAAGGATGTATGAAGTCAAGAAACCACTCATGAGAAGATGCACAAAAGCAAGGAAACACAAGAAAAATTGAATGAAAGAAAGCACACAACCAAACTATTGCTTCAAAGAAGCTTATTCATTTTATGCTACTACTAAAAATCAAGTGTCGATTGAAAAGTAAAGCTTGAGAAGTTTTCCATTAACGATCAAAGGAAACTTCTCCCCATCAATGTTATTTAGGTAGAAATAATTAACTCCAGCCTTACTTTCGATTTTGTAAGGACCAATACAAAGACCATCATTATGCATACTAATATTTTCCTTCCTTTTATCCCACATGAGTGTGAAACCACCTTCCTCAAAATGTCTTTATCACTCTTTATGATCATATGTACCTTTGATTTTTCCTTTTTTTTCACCATTTGATCAAAAGATTTTTGCCAAGATTCATCCAATTCTACAAGCTGATCAATTCTTTCTCGTAAGGCCTCTTGATTTGACATGAAATGTTGCATAACGATGAAACACAGGAATCTAAAGGTTGATAGGAAACTTTTCTTCCATTCCATATACCAACTCAAAAGGGATTTTTCTTGTGGAAGTCTTAGTCGTAATATAATCTACCCATAACACAGACTTAATCTTAGTATCCCAATTCTTTTTACTCTCACCCACAATATTCTTATAAATGACATTCATGAGATTCTTGTTACTAGATTCAACCAATCCATTTCATTGTGGGTGATATTTAGAAGAATGAGATAAAACAATTCCATACTTGGTACACAAATTTGGTAAAGCTAAGGAGCTAAAATCCTTCACATTATCAATAGTGATTTTTGTTGGGGCACCAAATCTTGTGATTATTCAATCTTCAAGGAAACTCCTCACAACCTATTTGGTCTATTTCTTCGTACATATAACATCTACCCACTTAGTGAAGTAATATGTGGAAATTAAAATCCAATGGTATCCATTACTAGAATTATCTTTAAACACATTGATAAAATCTAAACCCCATTGTTGAAAGGGTCCATCAACTACAATACGCTTCAAAGGTAAAGTAGGAAATCGTTGTTTCCTAGTGAAAAGATGACATGGTTGACAAGACCTTATGCAATGATGAATGTCAGTGAATAATGTAGGCCAATAGTAACTTGCCCTCAATATCTTATGCATGGTAGTGCAAGATACAAAGTGGCCTCCACATTATCCTGAATGGAACTCCTCAACTAACGTGTTGGATTATTCTTTGTTAACACATCTTAGGATTATTCCATCATAGTTCCTCAAACCAAGGCTCTCTTGGGTCAAACAATATCTCGTGGATTTCAACCTCAAGGCTCTTCTTTTACAGTCAACCAAGTGGTCGGGACATGATAAATTCTTCAGGTAATAAACAATATCTAAATACCACTCCTCATTCTCCAATTCACTATAAACAACATTCACTCAATCATTTTCATTTATCCCCAAATCTTTATCATTTCCCTCAGTCAACATCTTAGCTAAACCTTGCCCTTTTATAATCTTGGTTGGTTTAATGTCAAGGTCATATTCTTGAATATTTGATACCCACTTTCCCCTAATTCTAGTACAATCTTGTTGTGCTCACACATCCTTAACAACTGGGTATGGGACATAGACTATAATTTTGTTGTACTAAACACAACTTCTAAATTTCTTTAATGACTACACCATGGCATAAGCTTTCTTTTCTGTAATGGTGTATTTTAATTCTTCATCTCTGAGAGTTTTACTCATCAATGCAATGGTTTTTTCATTATTTTCCTCATTCTTTTTCAAAGCACACCAACAATAGTATATTGAGATGCAAATAAGAAAACGATACAGTCTCAAGAATAATTAGGCTAACAAGGACTAGTGCCAATGTGATATATATTTTACTATTTTAAAATGAATTCTTGCTAACATCATCCCACTTGAACACAAAATCTTTCTTCAAAAGATCATTCATTGGCTTGACAATCTTGGAAAATTAGGAATGAATCTTCTTATAAAGTTGATTTTACCCAAGAATGACTACAAATTATCTTTTTTATTATCTGGGAAAGGGATATTTCTAATGGACTCAACTCTTGTTAGATCAATACAAATACCATATTTAGACACAATATGACCCAACTACTTTCCTTGACCCACACCAAATGTTGAATTTTTAGGATTCAATGAGATTCCATACTTCCTACATTGCTCAAACACTTTCCTTAGATGATGCACATGCACATTTCTTTCCTTGGATACCACATTAAAGTCATCTTTGTAAAGTTTGATTATCTTTCCGACCATATCTATTAAAGTGAAACCCATAGCCCTTTGAAAGGTTGATCCAACATTTAAAAGACCAAAGGGCATTCTAAAGTACTTGCAATTTCCCCATGGGGTGGTGAATGTTGTCTTAATTTGATCTTCTTATTTAACTAAAAATTGGTGATATCCTGAGAAGCCATCCAACATGAAAAACATTCTAGGCCCAGTAACTCTTTGCAACAAATTTTCCATATTAGGCAAAGGATAATTATCTTTGAGAGAAAGTTGATTAAGGTTTCTAAAGTCGACATACAATCATATTTCACCAATATTCTTCCGAACTACAACCAAGTTTCCCACCCAAGAGGAACATCTAATGGGGGATATCATCCTCACATCAAGCATATTTTGCAGTTCCTTTTTTATCAAGGGGGCTAACTTAAGGTTGATATTTCTTTTATTTTGTCTAAAAGGTTGCACCCCTTCTTTTAATGGAATGGTATGTTGGATTATGTCTCCTTTATAAGCTTTTAAATCATTATACGACCAAGCAAAGACATATTTGTACTCACGGATCATATTTTTAATACCACTTCTTTCGCCAGGAGTAGTGTTCTTTCCTATTTTGATCATCCTAGGACTAGATGTGAACTGATGTTGATCTCAAAAGCTTCTTCGGATTGATAAATAAACTTTTTTCCTTTATACATGTCGTGTCTGTCAAATATTCTTTCCAAGGGAACTACTCCTTTTGGAATTGAATTGTTTGGAAGGTCTTCAATTTACAAATCTACACTCTCAAATTCTTCTTGCCAATTAATTTTGTTCTCCAAAAACTCTTTCAAGTTAGTCATAAAATTGACAATTTGAGCGTCATCTTGAAAAAAATTCCAATGCTCAAAATCATTGCAAATGGTTGGTCTGAAAACTATTTCCATTCTATACTAACCAATGACCAACTGCTTGCATGGTTTAAAAGTGGATGCTTCAACAACAACATTTATCTCTCTCAGAACTACAATTGAAAAAACATTAAAGAGTTAAATGGTGTCCAATACTACATTTATATACCTCTTGAATCTCACATTCTTTGCAAAAAACACTTTCTTTACTTGAGAAACAATAAGACCAAAATCCTTGATTACCTTTAAACACTTAATTCCCATGTCTTGGGCCAATTCTAATGCTAGACTCAAAGCTTCATATTAGGCAATGTTAATAGTACAATCAAAATCAAGTCTATATGAGAAAATATCAATAATGCCTATTGGAGACACAAAAAGAATCCCAACTATGAATCTTATCCTAGATTGAGTACCATCGAAATACATGAACCAATCAAAATCATGGTTCTCTTGCTTCTTTGGCATTATCGAATTCACAAAAATGCACATATTTCCAAATTCCTTATCAATACTCGTCAAGTCATTCCTAGGATCATTAGGATCTTCAACTTGGTATCTCATAGTTGGCTACTAATAAAGAGTGACAAAGATTCCTTCACAGTTTGGGATGGCGGCGTAAGATAAATTCATTTGAATGCTACCTCCCAAATTTTCACCCACTTTCTAGATAACAACATGCCCCATGAATCAGACACATCAATGAATACAACATCCATTAACAAAGATATATATGAGTACACAGCTAGACTAACCTTCAAATCCTTTGTGAAACCACAAACCTTGATTTCTCTTGAATATCTTCCACACACCTTCCTATAAGGTCTTGTGGTTTTCAATCCCAATTGGTCCATGACCTGTAAAGACATCGCGTTGGTGAAAGCCCCAGAATCTAGCACACGGTTATGGAGAATGAGGTTATTCACAACCAATGTGATGAAGATAGGTGCATTCCCTCTATTATTTCTATTGTAATTCATGGTTTGTTTGCAACACTACAAGAGGGTCCTTGAGAGTCTCTTCCACATTTAGAAACATTTTCACCTTATCCATTTGGGAAGGAATATTTATTAGCTCAGAGAGAGGAACAAGAACTATAACCTTAGCCACAACATTTGTCACATCAACATTTAAGTGCACATTATCACCAAATCTATCACTTGTGCAAATCCTTCACAAGTTGCAATACAAGTGTAACATATGGAAGTACTTGCCACTATCACCTAAGCAATTACTTCCCTCACCTTAGTAAAATATTGAGATCCAACACAAGGGAGGCTTCCCTAGCAACCTCAAGGAATCCTATAGAAAAAAATAATCAAGTTTGCGACCCCCTATCTTGGTTACTCAATTATACAACCAACTAGATCAAGGTTCAAGGAGAAGACAAGGTGGTTTAAGGAGGTAAATTTCAATTTTTGTGTGTGAGGGGTGTTCCTAAGATAATAAAATATATCTACCACAACAAATGAATCAAGTAAATTCCCCGAAACACTACTTATCAAAGAAAAATAAATGGTTGTAATGAAACTTGCATAAAAAGACAATTACTTCAACAATTTAAGAAGTTTATGACATCAGAAATAAAACAGTGTTAAACTAACAAGAATGCACTAAAATAGAGATGAAATGCAAGCCTAAACTAGCATATTAAATATCCAATGTTTGTTTAAAATGAAATGGCATGAAACTACTTTAAATCATGCAATATGTCAAGCCCTAGATGGATGAGACCTGTCACAATGCTGAAATAAATGGTGTTAGGAATGTTTCTAAGTAAATAATGCAATAAAACGCTAGATGTGTTAACCCATGGGTTTCGCCCTTGAAAATCCTAAGGGTTAAGAGCCAACATAGTCCATTTTGGCTAGTATTCAGATATTTTCCCAGGTTGAACACTTGTGTAAGTCAGAGTTTGGTTCCCATTGGAGACAAATATAGGACTGGTTTATGGGTTTTTTTTTTTTCAAAGATAGAGCTAGCACAGTTTCACAAGGACTCGAGAGAGATTTCTATTTTTAGCAAGGGCCCACTTTTTAGGAGACAATGACTGAAGACTCATATCACATTTTTTAGCATACAACATTGGTCCTTTCATAATTCTGAGCTCGATGACACTTTGTCCGGGGATCATGCAGGTACTTTCTATTTTTAGCAGGTTGAGCTCCAAGTTGATCATGATATTGAGTGTACAATATTGATCTTTGAGACATTTTGAATCTATTGGTCCTTTTCTCATGATGAATTGTCAGCATTTATATTTTTATTAGGTGGAGCACCATCGCTAACATGTCAATTCTGAACGCATATTTAGAATCCTCACAAAAAATTGAATCTGATGAGTATGATATCATTTATATGCAATGAGTTTCTATTTTTAGTAGTGTCTATTTTTAGATATTTGACACATGGTAGTGGTCTCCTAGTCATCCCAGACATTTTTGGTGGTTTCCTATTTTTTAGGGTTGGGTCCCTATTTTTAGTAGTTTCTATTTATAGTAGGGGTGGTCGCCTCCAAAGGTGGCAAGTGGAAGGGTCATATTTGACCAATGGAAGTGATTAGTGTGACATGTGGCAGCTGGGTGGCTTAATTAATGAAGGGGGTTCACTTTCCAAGGAACAAAGCAATTAATTGAAAAATAATTAATGAGCGAGGTGTGTGGATGAGGTGGCACATCACATGGGTGAGATTGGGATAATTAAAGCTCAATTTACTTATCTATCACTTCACTCATCATCATTTCACTTTTCATGCATTAATTATCCCTTAAATTCACACATGCGCCTTGGCTCCTATTAATTAGGGCACATTCCTCTTCCATCATGCTAATATTCCCTAAGTCTCATTTAATACACCTCCTTTTCCCTAATTTCTAGCATTAATGTGCTTCAAGTTTCCCTATTTTCTAGTGCATTTTCCTAATGAGCCTTCCTTTTCCCTCTTTTTTAGCATTAATGCGCCTCCATTTTTCCCTATTTTCTAGTGCATTCATTCTTTAATGCACCTCCCTTTTTAAATTCATATTATTTAGCATAATTATCCCTATTCTCCTCCTTATTCCATGTTTATCTAGTACATATTTCCCCTAAATACCTTAATCCTAGCACACTTCTTCTTATTCTCCCCTATTTTCTAGTGCATTCATTAATTTATGCGCATTATCTCCCTCTTTCTCCATGCACATTCTCCTCTCTCCCTTTATTCTCCCTAATTAATGTGCATCACTTAAGTGAATCCACTCCTCTCCCTCATGACATGTGTGCATGCATCCATATAATTCTATCATGTGTCTTTCCCTTCCCTAATTAACTGATGTATCTTAGTTCTATTTTACTCTTTCTCATGTGTTTTTCCTCTTAACTTATGCCACGTGCCCTCTTATTTTTCACACATATGTGCTATATATATATATATATATATATATAATGGAGGCTCCACGGGGAATTCACCTTGTTGATCAATATCTTATCACGTTCATTCATAAAGGGGGTTTTAAATTGAGAAAATTAAAGTAAATATATTGTAGGTATCGGGGGCAGGATGTGAGGTATAGGGGGTTTATAAGTATTGGGGGGTATAAAAAGGGGTATCTAGTAAAAATATGGGTTTCTATTATTGGAAATATGTATTGGGAAGGGGGTCCAACAAAAGGATTTTGGGAGGTATTTATTAATATCTAGTGAAATTAAGGGTGTTCTTTAATATCCCACGAAAAAAGGTGCTATGTCACAGATTCATGGAGTGAAGACCCCATGGGAGGATCCTCCTCATTGTTATGGGTCAGATTTTTTCAACAACAACTCTCTCTCTCTCTCTCTCTCTCTCTCTCTCTCTCTCTCTCTCTCTCTACGAGACTAGCTACTCTTTATTTTTGTAAGGACAAATATAGTGTCTGTTCTTGTGCTTTTTGATGTGATGCAATCAACCCCTTAGTGGCAATTTATAAAGAGGTGTTGTGCTTATTTTTGAGTTTTCACTCTTGTCAGTGTTGTGTTCTTCTTTATGTAGATTTTTAATGACAAAAATCAACAAATCAAATTTTTGTCATACACTTAACAACCTAGAGATAATTGTCTTCATAAACTTCATAAATGCCTTAAACCCACTTTCAAAAATTACCATAAGAAAAAATACACATTGCTAAGAAAAATAGCAACGGAAATAATACCGTGGACAACAACCCATAACACTCAAAAATTTAGGCAAATGCCAGGGAAAACTCTAATGTGGGGAAACCCAACGAGAGAGAGAGAGAGATATTATTATTTAGCTTCATAAAAGTACAAAACAACAACAAATACACATTTCTAGCCAAGGAAAATACCCCACAGCACCAAAACAATCCCACCAAATTATGCCTCGTTTTCTGTGCCAAATCTGTACTATTGTATGGCCTCTTCCATACCTCGATTTTCATTCCCACAGTCAGTGGTACGGAATGTTATGTATGGCCCAAAAACAACAAACAATATTCTGAAATCCACCTCTAAAATTATGCCCAAAACTGCCTCGATTTTTGTGCCAAATATGTATGGGCTATACGAGATTGTACGAACTATACATATCTGTATAGTACGGGCTCCCACAACAGAAAAATAACTCGGCCCAAAAACATAGAAAATGTTTTCCTTGGGATTTGTGCCCTAGCTCCTTAGAAAATGTGCCCTCTTTGCTGCTCACTTTCCTCTCTCAAGCTTACTCAGAAAATCTCTCTCAATCTCCTATCAATGTATTCTCAACATGTCTTGCAGACTACCCAATGCATTCTTTTATAAATCTGAAAATGACATTTTCCCTCCAAAGTGTCTTTTCACCTTCCCCAACCCTAAATCCAAAGGCCAAGATTAGATCTTGCTTTTTTCAAGATCAAGGGTCATGATCCATTCCCTCCAAAATGAATCACTTAAAATATTAAAGTGATTTCACTTTATTGAATAAGTGCTTTATGAAAATAAAGTCACTTTAAAATTAGAAGGTACACTTTATTAAAAAGTCACTTTAATAAAAGAAACACTTAAAAAAACTTTATAAAAACCTATTACAAAGTTAAGTGCCTGGTAGTGTAAACATAAGGGTAACATCCATATACAAGACAAAACATGCAGAGTAACTCCCAAGCTAAAAATCTAACACTCCCTCTTAGCAAGGGATGTACTCGCTTCCATCTCCATCATCTGGTCCCATCACATTGTGCTCTATAGGAGCTCCCTTTGAACCTAGAGCCATCCTCAATACCTGAACATAACTCGAACTAGAATATCTTCTCCTGGCAACATCCTGGAACCCTGAGCTCACTTCATCTTGAGCATTGGTTCGATCAACCTAGCTAAGCCTCCTTCCAGTGCTCAAAAGAGACTCTCTCTCTTCTCTTAGAATGCAAGACTGAAATCTTGGTGCCACCACAGTCTCAGAAGCCTCCTCACTCTCCTCATCCGACGTTGAATCATACATCGAATGTTTTCCTCTCAAGATATACAACCTGTCCACCCGATTATCGATCAGTTGCAACTCTATCGGGTCCACTCCCTGCCTATAGATAAAGACATGTTCCCTCTTGAAAATATGCAATATCCTACATCCTCCAAGGCTGATACCAAGAGCAAGTTAACCCTCAACCTTGGAACAAAGAGAACTCCATCAAGCTCCAAGAGTCCCCCAAACTCGAGTTGGAATCTAACATTCCTAAATCCATGTACAACTTTCTCCATACCACCTTCATTTACCACTTGTCGGCCATGACCAATATCTGTGAAATCTAGGAATACTCGCTAGATTCCTGTCATGTGGCTAGATGATCCGCTATCCACAATCCATCTGATATCACCTCCAAATCCTCCACTGCCGACACTGAAAACTAGGGTCACCAAAGAAAATCCCTTTCGTACTTTGAAGCAAAGTCCTCCATGGATGTTGTAGTAGTTGTCTCAGGCCCTTTTGGTTCCTTCTTCTTCTTCTTCCTCTCAGGACAATGAGAGACAAGGTGCCCCAACTAGTTACAACAATAGCATTTGAATTTACTCAAGTCCCTTCCAAAACTTCCTTTCTTCTTTCTCTTTGTTGTAAGAGCAACATTCTCATCAACTCTATCTGTCTTTTGTTCACTTCTCTAAGATCTTTCTCGGATCTCCTCCTGAGTGAAATCATCCCATAGTTTGCTCCAATCTGGTAGATGCTCACGTCCCACCACACACTTCATGAAGACTTCCCATTCTTTGGTGAAGCCATTTAAGGATATCCTCACCAACTCAAAATCTGTAATGACCTCTCCAACAGCTTCCAACTCATCTTTTACTTGATCCACCCGGGTAAGATAAGAAGAGACACTCTCCTCCTTACCCATCTTGGTATCATGCAACTTAGCCTTCAAGTCCATCTTCTGGTTCTCGTTCTTCACCTTAAACAAGTTTTTAAGTGCATCCACATCTCCTTGGCAGTCTTTTTCTCAGCCAAGTGTGGGATAAGGTGATCCTTCACCCCATCTAGAATAATCCTCTGATCTTTTGCTTCCTTGGTCTCATGCAAGTCCAAAGCAACAAGATCTATTGCGGGAGCTGCTACAACAGAGTTGCCATAGTTATAAATTTTGTTCTCCTTGAGAACAACTGACAATCGGACCTTGCAATGCAAATAGTTGGAAATGTCATCCAACTGATCCTCATATCTAATGCTTGAATCCATATTCCCTGTCACAATATCAAAGAAAACAATCACACCCTTTTGCCCAAAAAACACACTGCCCATTATCAGAGACAAAGCTATGATACCATGTAGATTTTTAATGACAAAAATAAGCAAATGAATTTTTTGTCATACACTTAGCAACCTAGAGATAATTGTCTTCATAAACTTCATAAATTCCTTAAACCCACATTCAAAAATTACCATAAGAAGAAATACACATTGCTAAGCAAAATAACAGTGGAAATAACACAGTGGACAACAACCCATAACACTCAGAAATTTAGGCAAATGTCAGGGAAAACCCCAATGTGGGGAAACCCAACGAGAGAGAGAGCGATATTATTATTCAGCTTCAGGAAAGTACAAAACAACAAAAAATACACATTTCCAGCCAAGGAAAATACCTCACAACACCAAAGCAGTCCCACCAAATTCTGCCTCGTTTTTCATTCCAAATACGTACTATTGTACGACCTCTTTCGTACCTTGATTTCCATGCCCAGAGTCAGCTATACAGACTGTTCCGTATGGCCCAGAAACAACAAACAAGATTATGAAATCTACCTCGAAAACCATGCCCAAAACTGTCTCGATTTCCATGCCAAATCCGTACAACTGTACAGACTATACAAACTGTACAGAATTGTACGGACTGTACGGATCCATACAATATGGCCTGCCACGAAAAAAAAATAACTCGACCCAAAAACACAAATTATTTTCCTTGGGATTTGTGCCCTAGCTCCTTGGAAAACGTGCCCTCTTTGTTGCTCACTTTCCTCTCTCAAGATTACTCAGGAAATCTCTCTCAATCTCCTCTCAATGTATTCTCAACATGTCTTGCACACTACCCAATGCATTCTTTTATAAATTTGAAAATGACATTTTCCCTCCAAAGTGTCTTTTCACCTTCCCCAACCCTAAATCCAAAGGCCAAGATTAGATGTTGCCTTTTTCAAGATCAATGGTCGTGATCCATTCCCTCCAAAATGAATCACTTAAAATAGTAAAGTGATTTCACTTTATTACATAAGTGCTTTATGAAAATAAAGTCACTTTAAAATTAGAAGGTACACTTTATTAAAAAGTCACTTTAATAAAAGAAACACTTTTAACAACTTTATAAAAACCTATTACAAAGTTAAGTGCCTGGTAGTGTAAACATAAGGGTAACATTTGTATACAAGAAAAAACATGCGGAGTACCTCCCAAGCTAAAAAGCTAACACTTTATGCATTGACTTAATAGTTCATCACCATTTATTGTGATAAATTATCTATCTTTTAAGTGGTTTTCTCTTCTATTTATTTCACATTTATCACGGTAACACTGCATGGTCCTTCCAAGTGAAACAAAACTATCTTTTTCCTAACGTCTTGGACAGGGTTTTCACATTGTCCAAGACAAATTTGCTGCTATTTTTTGTGTGTTTTTGCAGAAAATTAGATCCAAGATCAACAAACCGGTACCTAGGGAATCCCCCCTAAGGTTGGCACACACCACCCCGAACAAAGAGGATGTTTTCCTATGATGATTTGGGGAATTCTCTCCTTGAATTAGCCATTGTTCCATCGCTGATTTTTAATTATATCAGATTTGATTGGAGGGTGAAAAAGTGTGCTAACAAATTGGCATTGTTGTCGGGGAACACAAACCTTGGTGAGTTTTTACTTTAATTGATTTATTTTATTTAACTCACCTGGTGACTCCACATGATACATGGACGACTCCATAGGATAACTTACACAAGAATATCACCTGGATTCGATCCAACACAAGGTCTAGTTCTGAGCCTGAGTGAATCATAATATATTTTTCGAAACAAAAATATTCTTTCGCCAAGAATTCTTCTCGAAGTTGGTAAACATATTGAGTTATTTGGTAAGTTATTTTTGATGAGCACTATGGTGAATGTAACTTCGACACCTTCATCTTTGGTTTTATTTCCATATCAAGATAGTAGTAGGGTAGCAATTGTGCTTGTTTATATCTCCGATTAAGAATATGGTCGTAGTTGTGAGGTCACGAGTAATGTGGAGATTCTCTTCTTTTGACCCATTGAGTTTTGTTGCATTTCCATATTATCCTCGTGACTTACCTGCATATGGAAAATATTGCAAACACTTACCTTTGTTTGCAGGGAGGTTTGGATAATCAGTTGAGGATCACTTGGTTGATTTTTCAAAGCTACTGGATGATTTGGACATGGAACATGAGAATGTGGTGATGAGGATGTTTGTGTCAACCCTTGAGGGGGATGCATGAACATGGTACAAATCCATTCATGATGCTTCCATTGATGGATGGGATTCATTCCAAGAGAAGTTCATAGAAAGATGGGTGGATAAACATGACAATTTTTCCTTGATTAATTATTTTGATAATATTAAAAAGAATGGGGATGAGACTGTGATTGATTTTAGTGCTTGTTTTTCTAAGACTTATTATAAAATTCCTACTACTATAATGCCTAATACTTCTTATGCTCTATTTTTTTTTTTTTTTATCTTGAGGCATATGATGGAATTTTTGGTATGTTTCTCAGGAGTAATGAACCTCAAAATCTATAGGAGGCCTAAGCTATGGCTATCCAGTTAGAAATAAATTTTCTTGCATCCTATGGTTTCCTTATGATCCATAATTTTCAACCATTGGTTGTTACATGAGTGAAAGAAGTCCTTGTTATTGAAGATGAACCACAACTTGCATTGTGTCAGGTTCCCAGAGATGATCAAGATGGTCATGGATCAATCTTAGAGGATAAGGAACTAGTAGCTGCACCACTTGAGTCATATGTAGAGTTCCAGGAAGATGAAGGTGAATATTTGAATGCTCAAGAGTGTTCATTGGTTCCTTCCATTAGTGGTGATGAAAATTTTCAAGAGGAGGAACCACAAGTCATATATGAAAATTTGGATCAGCAAGAGACTTCATCCTTACCCATCCCAGTAGTGGTTCAGGAACGACTTGATCATATACCATTATAGCAGGAGGATCCACCTTTGGTTTAAATAGAGGATGATATCCCTTACATTTTTCCTATGATCCTGCATTCAAAGGTTGTTCTTCAGGATCCCGTGATTTATCAATGATTGCATATCAGTGTTCATCATGATCCAGTTGAGCTCAGGAGAATGGAGGTATTTCAGTTGTATGGGATCTTCTGTATAAGTCAGATCTACAGAAATACAGTGCTGGTATAATCAATATTTATCATTGATACTTCTTGCTAGAGTTAAGAAACATATTTTATTTCTTGGCATATGGCTAAGTATTTTTGTGATACATGGTTGAAAGATTTTATTTGTGAAGTGGTTGATGTATTCAGAGGCTGAATATCAGAAAAGGTTTGATGTCTAGATCATGTGAGGGTTATTATACTTGTTCATGATTACACACACTTATATGGCACATGACTAGAGAGAGATATAGATGCTTTGGGTAAAGGTTATGTATGAGGATGCATGTACAGGGTACATTTATAGTCTGGATACAATGTCAGGTTGCAGATCTATGTGAAAGAAGTTGCAGAGGATAAAAAAATTTCAGAATAAAGAAAACCCTAGTTTTCAGAAGGTATACACAGGCTGCATAATAGATAGGACACATACATATGCATGTTGTTGTATAGATAGGGAGCGTACATATGCATGTTGCAGAACTACAGGTCATGTATCCCTAGTTTCAGAAGGCATATACATGATGCATAATAGATAGGTCACGTACATATGCAGGCTATTGTACAAGATAGGGTGCGTACATACGCATGTTGCAAAACTACATGTCGTGTATCTGTTGTATTTTTTTTGATACATGTTCAATTTAGGTACAGGTTGATTGGAAGGCAGTAGTACAGGTTGGTTGTAGGTCATTCGTACAGGTTGGTACAGTTGTACAGTGGTATCTCTCATAGTGATAGTGTGGCAGTGGTTCCATCATTCTACTTCTACATCAGGGCAGTTGGACGGGTCAAGGACATGTGGTTGTAGCCACCTTCTAGTTGTAGTCAGAGAACATAGGGGGTTGGAGCCTCCTTCTGGTTGTAGCCAGAGAATTGGGGAGTTGGAGATTCCTTCAGGTTGTAGCTTGAGAAACTAGGGTGTTGGAGCCTCCTTCTAGTTGTAGCTAGAGAATTGGGGAGTTGGAGCTTCCCTCAGGTTGTAGCTTGAGAAAATAGGGGGTTGGAGCCTCTTTCTAGTTGCAGTTGGAAAACAAAGGAATTTGATGCTTCCAATGAATGTAATTATTAAAGACATATAAGAAAAAACATTCTGTCATTTTCTCCCGCTTTGGGTTTCCACGTAAAACACTGGTGTATTGTGTTTGTGTATGATTTCTCATTTGTTCATTGTTTATTTACTCTGCAACTATTGGATGATAATGCTACATTGATATAACACTTGAATTTTATGGTGAAAAAGGATTACATTTATCTATTAATGATTCACCCCCCCTCTTAGTAATCCAACAACTTGACTCATATGCAGAGTTCCAAGGAGATGAAGGTGAAGATTTGAATTCTCAAGAGTGTTCATTGGTTCCTTCCATTAGTGGCGATGAAAATTTTCAAGAGGACGAACCACAAGTCATCTATGTAGAATTGGATCAATAAGAGACTTCATCCGTACCCATCCTAGTAGTGGTTTAGGAATGTCTTGATCAGATACCATTATAACAGGAGGATACACCTTTGGTTCAAACAGAGGATGATATCCCTTACAGTTTTCCTATTATCCCGCATTCAAAGTTTGTTCTTCAGGATCCTGTGACTGATCAATGCTTGGATATCAGGGTTCATCATGATCCAGTTGAGCTCAAGAGGATGAAGGTATTTCAACAGGTAGATTCTAGAAGTTTCGAATCTCACACATTCATGATTATTACTATTGAAATAACATGTATTGAATTCTAACCAACAACCTTCAACTATTCCTTTAGTACAACAAGGCACCTTTCTGACATATGATATTTCTCGATTGGTTGCATCGGAAGGTTGATTTTGTTGATATTTCTCATCGGATTTATCACCTAGCCACATGGTTACTTTTTTCTTTCGAGTATGTTGGCTCGATCATGGCATCTTTGAGGTGAAATTTTTTGTTTTTTGGGGGTATTAGTTTAGTTCCATTTCCTTTTCACATGTCATTTCATTCTTTCCTTCTTGCTTATTATTTATGTTTTAGGACAACAATTTACCTTTCCATTTGTAGAGTCTTTTCATTCATCTACTTTACTTTCAGCCTTTGCTACGTGTCATTGATTTTTTTCATCTTATATTAGGATGTGTTCATGTCTTGATATGTTTTTCCTTTCTAAGTATAGTGGCTTTCCACTATTGCTATTCTTGGGTCAAATTCTAAGTGTTTCATCTTACATATGTTCAGCTTTTGTGTCTTATCATTAGAGTGAGCGTAGATGAGGGTTCTGTTTGTTCATGTTCCAAAGCATTGAGCCTTTAGGATGGGCAGTTTTAAGAGACATAAGAGAGTCTTGAGTCATCTTATGTCTTATCTCTTCATTCCTTATCATTGAGTCTTCTACTTTGATTCAGACTACCCCCTTATCTAGTAATAGGGATATGTCACCATTTCATCTTATATATTCCTAAGTTATCACTTCGTGTTGAGGGAAGAGCATAATCATTTCTCTTCTTTTCAGCAAATCATCCTACATTGAATTTGACACATTATCTGCAGTTGATCTAGAAGTAGAGCACCTTGGTATTTTTTATCTCATTGGTGGTTATCTCACATACAACAAGGCTAAGGATTATTGGGCCTTGATTAGATGATTTTTTTTATCATTTGGCTTCAAAATAAATTTCACAGTTGCAGGTTTTGCCCATACCTTAGGACCCATTGACATTATTGGTGGGTTTTCTTCACACTTGGAAGATGTTTACTTTATTGACATTTGACTAAGTGACTCACTCCTTGGTGATAAATTCAACACATTTAGCATGGGGAGGACTGTACATGATTGGTGGTAGATGGTAGCGAATTTGGATGAGATCCCTTGTTTTTCAGTTTCTCAGTGGGACGTTTATTTTTATTTAACTCCATTTCCCATTGGATAGGATTTGGTATCATAGGTCATATTAAAGGGCCTTTCTTCCACATATGTATAGGGGTCTATTGGTGCATTCCTTCCAAGTTCTCACAGAGTATTAATTACAATTTCCAGACACAAATATTCATATGGTTCTTGACATCCCACAGGGGGATCCCGTCCCCTTGAGTGGCCATTGTTAACCCCCGGATTTTCACCCTTGAAAATAATGAGGGTTAAGAGCCAACAAAGTTCATTTTGGCTGGCATTCAAAGTTTTTTCTAGGTTGAGCAGTTGTGTAAGTTATAGGTTGGTTCCCATTGGGGACATGTACAGGACTGGTTTATGGTTGTTTTTTATTTCAGAGATAGAGCTAGCACAGTTTCACATGGATTTGAGAGAGATTGTTATTTTAGCAAGTGCCCTACCTTTTAGGAGACAGTGACCGGAGACTCATATCACAGTTTTGAGCATACAACATTGGTCCTTATGTGATTTTTATCCCAATGACACTTTGTCTGTGGATCATACAATTACTTTCTATTTTTAGTAGGTTGAGCTCTATGCCTCAGATTAGGATTCCAAGCATATAATATTGATCTTTAATACATTTTGAGTCTATTGGGCCTTTTTTTGAGATGAATTGTCAATATTTCTATTTTTGGAAGGTGGAGCACCAGGGCTCACATGTCAAATTTGATTGAGTATTTGGAATCATCACATAAGATCGAATTTGATGAGTATAATATCATTGGCATGGGATGAGTTTCTATTTTTAGCAGTGCCTATTTTTAGATATTTGACACATGGCGGTGGTCTCCTAGTCATCCCGAACACTTTTGGAAGACTCATATCATTTTTTAACATACAACATTGGTCCTTGCATGATTTTGAGCTCATTGACACTTTGTCCAGGGATCATGTAGGTACTTTCTATTTTTACCAGGTTGAGCTCCAAGCTGATCATGATTTTGAGAATACATTATCGATATTTTAAACATTATGAGTATATTAGGACTTTTTTCATGATGACTTGTCAGTATTTCTATTTTTAGCAGGTGGAGCACCAGGGCTAGCATGTTAATTCTAAATGCATATTTATAATCCTCACAGAAAATAAAATTTGATGAGCATGATATCATTAACATGTAACGAGTTTTTATTTTTAGCAATGTTTATTTTTATATATTTGACACATGGCAGTGGTCTCCTAGTCATCCTGGACATTTTTGGTCATTTCTTATTTTTTAGGGTCGAACCCATATTTTTGGAAGTTTCTATTTATAGCAGGGGTGGTGACCTCCAAAGGTGACAAGTGGCAGGGTCAGATTCTGACAAATGGCAGTGATGCAGTGTGACATGTGGCAGTTGGGTGGCTTAATTAATGAATGGGATTCACTTTCCAAGGAATGAAGCAATTAATTGAAAAATAATTAATGAGCGAGGCATGTGGATGAGGTGGCACATCACATGGGCAAGATTGGGCTAATTAAATCTCAATTTACTTATCCTTCACTTCACTCATAATTATTTTACTTTTTATGCATTGATTATCCTTTAAATTCACAAATGCGCCTTTACTCCTATTAATTAGAGTGCATTCCTCTTCCATCATATGCATATTCCCTAATTCGCATTTAATGCACCTCTTTTTCCCTATTTTCTAGCATTAATGCACCTTCATTTTCCCTATTTTCTAGCGCATTATCCTAATGAGCCTCCATTTTCCCTATTTTTATCATTAATGTGCCTCCCTTTTCCCCTATTTTCTAGTGCATTCATTCTTTAATGTGCCTCCCTTTATAAATTCCTATTCTTTATCATAATTATCTGTTAAGCCCTAATATTGGCTCATTACCCCTTAATTGGGGCATATTAGATTAGTAATGCTATTTTATTTATGTCAG
>SNQJ01S0003163.1:81278-102079 GCA_010110895.2 Picea sitchensis | reverse complement strand
ACTATATGCCAAACCATCCAAATGTTTCTTTGGAGTAAAGGAGGTAGAGTATTTGGGTCATATTGTATCTCATGAAGGTGTCAAGGTAGACCCTAACAAGATTAAGGCCATGATGGACTAGCCAATTCCAAAAACATTAAAGACTCTTACAGGATTTTTGGGTTTGACAGGTTACTACCGCAAGTTTGTTCGGAACTATGGAAGAATAGCAACAGGGAGAGTGAAATCCATTTGTCTTATAGGATTTATGGGATTCCCCTCTCACACAGGGGTTATGCACGAGGTCACATTCAGATGAGTTACAGATATTATCCCTCCGTGGCCCAACTGTTTGTAGAGGTTGGATCGTATATTGGGGGTCACTTGAGGGTATACCCACAATTATGTGTGGGAGCCTCTCGAGTTGATTTCGGGCTAGATACCCTTCCCTTACGTTCGGACTGGACTGTCGATTGTACCCGCCCAGGGGCTGACTGTGAGATGGTGACCTTAGTAGCCACAATATTTAGGGTCTTACATAAGGTGTCAGTGAAGGGAAGTCTCATTGTACCTGGAATAGACATTGGTCAAACTCACTCAGTCTCCTTGGAGGGTAAATCCACAATTACTGCGTGGAAGCTTGCACCAAGGCATAAGTCCATTAAGAATGTCTCCAATGTAACTGATCCACTCGCTCTACCTCTGCCTCTTCCTATTTTGATCTCGCGATGTTGGATTTCATCACCAACTAGTGGTTTCATTCTAGGAAGGTTTTGTATAGCGTGTGTTGGTTGTGTTACTTAGTAGACCTTAGGTCAAGTTATTGTTAATGTCATCAAATCCCGAGAGTACCAATGGAGGAACCCCTTGTCCCAGGGAAAATTACACCTTTCCTTCTTTTGGAAACTTTGGTCCTACATATATTTCCACAATGAGTCTTCCAGGACTCACCATCGGATTACCAGTTTGGTTGTTCCCCACTCCAGTGATCTCGAATCCTCCCAATGTGTCAACTGCACCTAATACTTTATATGTCAGTACGCCATCCACACATCAACCTCATGTCGACTTTTTGCCTTCTTTTCCCATTAAGTCTCATTTTATTTCTCCTTCTTTGGCCTAGTGAAAGCTCTAAAGCAAGTAGCCAGGTTGATCAGAAGAAGAAGAAATGGAAAGAGAAGAAGAAGAAAAGCCCAAAAAAGACCAAGGCCCCAACAACATCAGATGTTGGATCTAAGCAACCAACTACTATTAATAGTACTCAGAGTGTTGATGAGGTCAACAAGATTAAAATGAAGAATCTGAAACCCAAATTCCCTTGTAGTCTTTGTAAGGGTGGCCATTTTATGAGGTATTGCCCTGGTATTCACAAGGTCTTAGAAATGTGGTCCTCCACGTCATCGGCCTCTGCCAGTCATGCCGATGATACCCCGTCAACTAGTGATGTTAAGGTTAGTAAGAAGAAGAAAACTGTCAAGTTCCCTTGCATGTTATGTAAAGGCTATCATTACTCTCACCTTTGTCCTCGTATGGATGAGGCTTCTTCTCTTTTGGAAAAAATTCAACTTCCAAAAGGTTATCGTGATATTTCCCCCGACCCATCATTAGTTAATGGATTGGTCAATCCGGTTCCATCCACGGTCAGTCCGGTTGATCAGATGGTCAATCTAGTTTCCTCCTCGTTTGAACCACAAACCCAAGTAGTTGATCTAGTTCCGTCAACGATCAGCCCCACTCTTCATCAAAAGAGTGTAACCCAAGTGGTCGATCCGTTTTTATCCTCGGTCGATCCCACTCTCCCGTTAGAGAGTGACACCAAAGAGGTCGATCTGTTTCCACCCATCGACCCCATTCTCCCCTTGGATAATGAAACCAAAGTGGTCGATTCGGTTCCGCCATCGGTCGATCCCACTCCTCCCTTGATGAGTGACAAAGTGAAGTCCCCTCCTTGGTCAGTCCCACCCTTCATCCGAAGAGTGCCAAAGTGGTTGCTCCAGTTACATCATCAATCAATCCCACTCTTCCATTGAGGAGCGTCAAAGTGACTGATATAGTCCCTTCCTCAGTCAATCCCACCCTTCATCTGAAGAGTGCCTGCGTGGTCGATTCGATCCAATCATCAGTCGATCCTACTCTCCCTCTAGAGAGTAAACCCGATACTGCCCATGTTTTTCTCGTTCATACATAATCTACTGTGTTGGGGGGCATTCCTCCTTCTCCCGTGAAACCCCCTCCAAGTAATGAGACCATCCTTTTTTATTGGAGTGTGCTAACTAGACCGTGTCTTCCCTCTCACATTCCTTTCCAGATTACAGTACAGTTTTGTGGTCGGGACGTTCCTCAAACATTGATAGATGAAGGTGCATCTGTTAGTATTTTGTCTTCTGTTGCTTGGTACGCTTTGGGTTGTCCAAAGCTTGCGCCGGTTACACAGAATCTGTTAGCTTTTAACAGAAGAACTAGTCAACCTTTAGGGACCCTTCCTCTCTTTCTCATAACTTTGGGAGGGAAAATTGTCTTTATTGATGTCATGGTAGTCCGAGACCCCTTGGATTTCGCTTTACTCCTTCGACAAGATTATGTCTATGTTATGAAATCTATTGTGTCCACTCTTTTCCACGTGATATATTTCCCTCATGATGGAAGAATTGTGACTATTAATCAACTTTCATTCATCGGTCCTAACTGGATTAACTCCCTAAATGGTTCTCATATGTAGACAATATCGCTCCCACCGCATGTTAATTATGTGGCGTTGTCTCCAATGACTTCAACTTCCGATGATTTGGATCCGGTAGTTGACATGGTGATTTCTTCAGTAGGGTTATTGGAGCCTGATCTCCTTACCTCTGTCGCGACCCTCGACATGTGTTCCTTCCAGAGTGATTATCTTCCATCCAGTGAAGATCTCTTGGAATCCATGAACGATTTTTGTCCCTTGACATGGTGTCCTTCCAGAGCATTATCCTCTTGGAATCCATGATCAAGAAGGGTGTACGAGCATAGTTTCTCTTCTCTGTGGCAAGCTCGTTAAAAAATGAAACAGAGGCCTTAAGCATAGTTTTCTTCTCTGTAGAAAGCTCGTTAAAAAATGAAACAACAATCTGGGGATTGAACCCGAAACCCTAAGCATAGTTCTTTTCCTGTGTCAAGCTCGTTAAAAAATGAAATAGTCACCTCTCTTGAACCTTCTTTTCATCAACCCTTCTCCTTTTTCTCATCTAGTAGAGAACTTGGTGACAAACTCAAAGTTGGGGAATGAATTGAAGTTTGGAGGGCATGTCTCCAGCCTTTGATGATCATTCTAGAGTTAAGCCACTAGCTTTTCAAGCTGGGGGCATACTGAGCTTAGTCTTTGTTCTTTCTCGTGCTCGTAAATACATGAGAATGCATCCAGGTAAAATTTTATATCTTTTTTGGACCTGTATGGATACATGAAAAAGGACAACATTGGAGTCATCTTTAAGTTCTTTTCAGACTCTCTAAACATGAAAAGATTGCCGAGCGACCTTGTTCTTTTCACGCTCATTAAAGTATTTGAAGAAAACGTCTATTGAGCGATAGTTTATCTCTTTTTCGGTCTCATTAGACTACTTGATGAAAAAGGAACTGAGAGAGTTCTCGTTTAAGTGTTTTTCCAGACTCTATAATCATGAAAAACCTTCAAGTTTTTATCTTTGGACTTGTTAAACAAACATCGACATGCCCATGCAGGATCAAACCCTTACTTCTTCCAGTTGGTTAAATAAAGGAAGAGAAACTTACCGAAGGTGAGTTATATTGAGCATGTGTTACCCTCCTCGAGCTCGTTAAATTAAAAAGAGGTACTCGTCTATATGGATGGGGGAAAAATTGAAGGAAGCAAGCCAAGCAGTTTTTGAGAACATTACCAGTAACTCTTAGAGTCGCCATTGAACAAAACACTTTTTCTTTGCACACATATTAATCCGCTAAACCTCTGCACTAAACCAATCCTCTGAGTTTTTGTTACTCCTTTGGGTCACCCGACGAAAGTTACAGTATCCACTGCATCATCGTGTTTTGGTCCATGTCATGTTTCTGTTGTTCTGCCTCAGTGTTCAAGGGAAGTATCTTCCTCGAGAGTCAACCATCACAAATATCTTGTTTCAATACTTGTGTCAGTCCATGTTCATTTGATCTACCAATTACATCTCTGTGTTAATTTCGTGTCGTTGATGGGGGATACATCAAGTCCCTCCTTCGACGAGTCTATTCCTACCAACTTCAACACATTATCCAGGAACTAGACTTAAAAACCAGTTAGTACCTTGGGACCTGCATGCCTCAATGGCAGGCCTCCTTGTGTCTAACAGTGGGTTTACATCATTGACCTCTGATCGGATGATTCCATAGATGTTCGACTTCAACTCATCCATTCACATTTGTTGGAATGTACTAGAGTACCTTGGGAATCATTGACATCAATGGTGATCTCCCTCGTGCTTTTTAACGGTTTACATCATCGACTGGTAATCAAGTGGTTTCTGCCATGTTCAACATCAGGACATCTATTCACATGGTTAGATTCATACTACATCGGGATTGGTAAGAAGACCCTGGGTTGAGTGATCACTCTAATATGTACTTTTCCCAGGTTGCGACAAAGTTTCTCTTGAACAATGACACATATACTGTCACATAGATCCACTTTGTATTGGTCATGGCTATGTCTTGTCATCTCATAGATCCACTATGTATTCTTCATGGCTACACTTGGTTCAGGTCATGGGAGAATAGATCCACAGTGTATCTTCAGTGGCTATACCTTTTATCAATATAATTATGGATCCACAGTGTATTTTATGGCGGCCATATCTTGCAAGTCTTTATCACTCAAGCATAGGTATGCCTACCTTGGGTTTGAAACATGTCATAATATTTGTTGGATGTTTGTGTGAAGCTTATACCAGGTTCTTTGAGTCCACACCCTTTCTTTAAATATTTGTAAAGTGTTTCGGCCATCATTCTCTCTTCTGACCTCACACTTTAGGGGGCATTCTGTTACACATGAAATTTTCACACCTAGGTACCTCACCCTAAGTGTCGTAAAGTGTCATATAAGTGTCGCATACACCTTGACACCATGGAATAACCTATGTCACAATCCCTAGTCAATGTGGAGGAGGGATATATTACATGAAGGCTAAAATACCAAGTACACATGAATTATTATTAATATTCATGGAAAAGGAATTGATTAAGTGTGAGAATCAAGTGCACATGAATTATTATCAATATTCATGAAAAAGAAAGTAATTTAGTGTGAGAATCCACTTCACATTTGGTTTCCTATTTTTTAGGGAAGGTGGAGGATCTCAAGGATGGTTGAAATATTTCCTCCTTAAAATCCTTGAGAGATATTTCCTCCCCAAAATCTTTAAGAGATATTTTCTCCCTAAATATCTTAGAGATCCCTTTCTTAGTGGATTTGATGAGAGATCCTCTCCATGGTGGTTAAGTCTCCAAATCTTATATAATGAGGGATTTCCATGGAGGAAGGGGGAATGGTGATTGAGAATTATACCAAACTTATGATCTCATGAGTGGTATTGAAGGGAGATGGAAAGAATTGTGAAGCATCTTACTTATGATCTCATGAAGAAGATGCCATTTGGAGCATCAACATTCTGTGTGGATTGTTTAAGCAAGGGTTTGGACAAGGAGAACTTGATGAAGCTGCTGCACTACATCCATGGCTGTAAGTAACACTTTGTTCTCATCAATATAATCAATGCTTGGCCTGTTTCTTTCAAACTTGTACTCGTTCTATATAAGTATGTCTGCAGTAGATGGATCTATGTTTTAGCTAATATTAGTAGAGTAGGAATTTTTTGGTACTTTTGTTTGTCTTGCAGGATCTACCAAGGAGCTCAAGATCGAAGCACATCCTAGACCTTGCAGGGACAAACAACATTCATAAGGTACATGCTTTCCTCCTTCTCTTTTTTTCATCAACTTGATTAGATATAAAAGGAAGTCAGTGTCGATGTTAATCACCTTCTGTCTTAGAGTTAAGGGTCTAGCTCTCAAGAGGGGATCTACCTGTCCGCAGGGAGATTTTCCTACAACAATTATGAATGTCATTTGCATGTTTGTGAATTGTAGAAGAATGCTAGAAATCCTCTACAGGGATAGAGATATAGTTTTATGTCCGCGAGTGTGTTGATTTAAGTCTGGATCTCTAGGCTAAGTGCAAGTAGTGAGAAACAGAGGGAGGCAACTATGTAAGCTGATGCAAGGAGTGCATGCCTGGATTTAGTGGAGCCAGAAGAGAGACTTCTAGGAGGGCATACCAGGTTAATTCATAGACTCAGGGAGAAATTTCAAGGTGGTTAATTACCTTGGAAAGAAATACTATGTGGGAGGAAGCACAACGTAGAGTTACTGAACACTATGGAACACTCTTCCAGGAGGGAATCAAACTAGTGTGAGCATTCATAAGGGAAAAATGACTGGAAGTGTTATTATCCTTAGGAGAATGCCAGAATTGTTGAACATTCTGAGGAAGGAAAGCTTTGCAAGAGTGCATCGACAAAGGAGAGGAGATGCCTTAAACCTTTCTATAAGGCTAAGGGAGAATTCATTGAGAAGCTTAGCCAAGTGCAAGGTGTGCATCGAGGAGACTATAAGTCCATCTCATAAGTTCATGAGGAAGAGAGAGAGACTATTGGGAGGATAAAAAGAAGCCCATGGAAGGACGTAGAGGAACTGGGAACCTAGGAGGTTTTCAATCCGATAAAAATCACAAAAGAGTCTATGATGAACTCTTCAAGGAGTGAAAAAAGAGTTCAAGAATAGTCTAAGTCCCGAAAGGGAGAATTGCATTAAGTGTGAAAAAGAGTTGAGGACTTGTTGAAGTCCTCAGGACAGAGAAATCATCTATCGTTGGAGGAGACAGGTGGCAGAAGATCGAGAGGTTCAGGAATAAGAACTTCAAGAGTTTTTTCGAGAGAAAACAAGGATCTTCGCGAAGTCATGAAGAGCAACTTAAAATCTAGACCATTGGAAGGGAATGTGGTATAAATCCACGCATTTTTTAGGATTCAGAGAAAAGTGAAGAAGATAATACCTGAAGAGTTGGGGTAGCCAAAGTAATCCTAGACATCCATCGAGATAGGATTCATGGCGAGAGATAAGCACTTCCTTGATTCGCAATCGGGAGAAGAGAGAAATAGCAAAGTGAAAACTCGTGATTTGATCACAATCGTTGATCACAAGAGGAACGTGGACTGTAGATATGGTCCTGAAGGATTCACCGATTCAAAAATTGGGAAAAAGGAGCAAGCAACTCACGATAATTTTGAATCACGGGGTCATGAAGGGAGTTATCCCATAGTCGAAGTCCATGGTCACATCAAGGAGTGGCGTTAAATTTGGGAAGCGCTAAGGAGACGGTCCACGGGTACCACATAACCTGCGCCAGAAAAGGGAAGGACCTGTGATAGAGTTTTCAGGTTCCAAGGAGGAATCTAAGTAGTCACTTCGACTCAGATATCGAACGATCCTAGACTGGGAGGTCGATCCAAACCCGAATGGGAGGTATGGTGATCAATGTGGTATCAAAGTTAATACAAAATTGATTTTTGTAAGAAAGGAAGATAGAGTGTGACACTCTCTTGAAGTTATTGCAAGGCATGCAGTAGATGATAAACAACCAGGTGGGTTGTAGATAAATCCAGATGGTCATTGGAATTCATGAGCACGGTCAAGAGAGAGTATTCCCACAGAAAAATGAAGCGGAGATGGACCAGGAGCTCAGTGAAATTCGAGCAAAGATGGAGAAATGAAGATGGATCCTGATTTGGATCTGAAACGTCGACAATCTAATGAATACACTATGGTTTTTCCAATCAAAACTGAAAATCCCACCCACAACAATCTCACTCAAAAGATGGAGAAGCTATCATTCAATATGCAACAGGAGGAAAAGGTGCACTGGAGGTATGAGTGGCCTTTGAAAAGGACAGCTAAGTGGCATGTTCAGAATTTGTTGTCCAGGAGGTAGCAACAGATGTTAGAGAGGTGGTTGAGGCATGCTGAAAACCTCGGTCATAAAGAAAAGAGATCTAGCAAGGGTCTCATAGATTTCCATGTGGGAAATGAGAAGGGATCAGTGGATATCATAGACTTCCAGGTGGGCAGAGGAGACATCCCAGATTTCTAGGTGGGAAAGGGAGAAGAGATGAGCTCAGTCGAGATTTCAAATTAGGAGAATTTGATAGATGAGGAAGCATAAGGAAGACCTCAATCAGGTGAATATTCACGTGGAACAGTGAGTTGTGTGAATGAAGACGATGAGAAGTTAAATACTTCCCCCGTCAAGGGGGAGTATCAGAGAACCATCTTAATTGTTGGGGGAGTCGAGATATTCCTACCAAGCAACCGAGGAGAGGCTAGCATAGGTGTTTCAGATGAAACAACGGGACAACAAGTTGATATTGTCGTGAAGGAGGAGGAACAAATACTGAGATCTATCCCAACAGAAGAAGACCTAGTTGGGTTACTCACTCATTGGAAATTGGAGTTAAAGGCACTAGAGGATTGGTTGGACTGTCCGGAACCAGAAAGTGGCTACCAGGGGTTAGCCATGCCAGAGGAGACACACCAACAGGAGTTGCGGCTGGGGAAAGATGGAAAGGATCCAGCCGAAGGACTGACATGAATCGATCTTCCAGGGGAAGTGGTATCTAAGCATAAGATTTGTGGTTAGGAGACTACATAAGTGGAGATTGCAGAAGTATGGCGAGCTAAGGCCACAAACGAAGAAGATAATGGAGACAAGAAAGAAGTGCATCGAGCTAGTATACAACTGAAGATCCATCCAATGGAGCATCTGGACAAGGTGATTGAGGATATCAGGAAGCTGATGGAGAGTTCAGCAACAAAAGCAGTCATCATGAAGAATTAGATGAAAGGAAACCTGCACGAGAAGCGAGGATGATGCGGGAGAAGAAGAAGTGAAGTAGAGGAGCCAAGAGACAGCTCCAAGAGAAAGTTTGGGATCCATGAGGATTTCAACCATGTTGGGAAGCTAATGAGAAGGAGCTCATGATTTTTTTAGCCATGGAGTATGATGCAGGAGAATCACTCCACCTCATCACGTGTCAGTCGGATTTCACAGATGGTGCGCATTCAAAGAAGCGAGAGGCACCACCCTCTCATTTTTCCTCGAGAATCCAAAATGAAATCCATGAATTTAATGATGAAAATATGGAGGAGTAGAATTGTGCCTTCGTACAAGCTGGAGATAAGGTCACCATTAAGTGGTTGATGGTAGAAGGGATCTACATCCGATTTGGAGCAGATTTCTATAATTGTAATTTTCCCTTTCGAATAAGCATTTTGAATGGTGATTTGACACCACTAGTTTAGCTTGCGAGGGAAGCTCATTGAGACCCTCTTGTATAAATTGCTATATCGTTGCAAAGTAGAGGTAAGATGGTAAGAGTTAGCCAATATA
This sequence comes from Picea sitchensis, assembly GCA_010110895.2. Lineage (NCBI taxonomy): Eukaryota > Viridiplantae > Streptophyta > Pinopsida > Pinales > Pinaceae > Picea > Picea sitchensis. Next base: position 92,619 of record SNQJ01S0003163.1, on the reverse strand, counting down.
GAGTTAACCAGGAGGAGAAATATAGAGAGTTGAGACTCAGTTGTAGCTCAAACTCCACATTGTAATTTGGCATTCCACCATTAATAGAAAATGACAGTTTTCCTATTTTACATTTATCTGTAATGGATGTTGCATTATGAATTTCATTTGCATGTTTGTGAATTGTAGATGAATGTTAGGAATCGTCTGCAGGGATGGAGATACTATTTTTTATCCACGAGTGTGTTGATTTAAGTCTGGATCTCTAGGCTAAGTTCAAGGAGTGCGTGACAAAGGGTGGAAAATCTATAAGCCGACGCAAGGAGTGCGTGTCTGGATTCAGTGGAGCCAGAAGAGAGACTTCCAGGAGGGAATACCAGGTTAATTCACAAACTCAAGGAGAAATTTCAAGGTGGTTAAGTACCTTGGAAAGAAAGACTGTGTGGGAGGAAGGACAACACAGAGTTACCGAACACTTTAGAACACTATGTCAAGAGGGAATCGAGCTAGTGTCAACGAGCACAAGGGAAAAAAGAATGGAAGTGTTATTATCCTTAGGAGAATCCCATAATTGGTGAACATTCTGAGGAAGGAAAAATTTTCAAGAGTGCATCGACAAAGGAAAGGAGATGCCTTAAACCTTTCTATAAGGCTAAGGGACAATTTGTCGAGAAGCTTAGCCAAGCGCAAGGTGTGCGCTGAGGATATTGTAAGTCCATATCATAATCTCAGGAGGAAGAGTGAGAGACTGGCGGGAGGGTAAAAATAAGCCCACATAAGGACGTAGAGGAACTGGGAAGCTTGGAGGTTTTCAAGCCGAGAAAAATCATAGAAGAGTCTGTGCAGAACTCTGCAAGGAGTGCAGAAAGAGTTCGAGAAAAGTCTAAGTCTGGAAAGGGAGAATTGCACTAAGTGTGAAAAAGAATCGAGGACTTGTTGAAGACCCAAGGATAGGAAAATTGTCCATATTTGTAGGATACAGATGGAAGAAGATCGATAGGTTCAGGAGTAAGAACTTCGGGAAGTTTGTCGAGAGAAAACAAGGATCTTTGCGAAGTCACAAAGACTGATTTAAAATCCAGATCGTTGGATCTAGAAGGGCATGTGGAAAAAATCCACGCATTTAGGAGGAAGAACCCTTCGGAGAAAATTGAAGAAGAGAATACCCAAAGAGTTGGGGTAGCCAAAGTAATCCTAGTCGTCCATCTATATAGGACACATGGCAAGATATCATCAGTTCTTTGATTCACAATCGGGAGAAGCAGAGTCGGGAGAAGAGAGGACTCCTGAAGTCCAAACTTGTGAGTCGATCACAATCGTTGATCGCGAGAGGAATGTGGACCTTAGATCTGGTCCCGGAGGATTTGCCAATTCAGAAATTGGGAAAAAGGAGCAAGTATCTTGCGATAGTTCTGAAGCACGGGGTCGGGAAGGGAGTTGGCCCATGATCGAAGTCCATGGTCACATAAAGGAGGGATTCTAGCGAAGAAGAGATAGCGTTGTTGGTGCTAAATTTTGGAAGTGCTAAGGAGAGGGTTCGTGAGTACCACATAACCTGCGCCAGAAAAGGGAAGGACCTGTGATAGATTTTTCAGGTTCCAAGAAGGAATCTAAGGAGTTGCTTCAACTCAGATATCGAACGATTCTAGACCGGGAGGTCGAGCCAGCCCCGAAGGGGAGGTATGGCAATCAATTTTTCAATGCAAAAGAACACTACCTCATACACCAAGTTGAGGAGATTGAAATGTGTGGACCTGTACACACAAGGTCAATGTGGATGGTGGAGAGGCACTTGAAATCATTGAAGTATTTGGTTAGACAAACAGAACGTCTTGAGGGTTCTATGGTGGATGGATATATGGTATATGAATCCATGGTGTATATTAGTCAATATTTTCCTAAATTAACGTCGCAAGCTATGCATGTAGTGGATTTCATTTGGGATGTGAACTCTATAAAAAAAATTGAAGGGGAGGATTTGTTGGGGAAAGGTACAATGAAGAAAGTGAGAGGTAATTAAATTGTGGATATTTTTAATAAATATAAATTTTCAGTTTTTTTTTTTGTATATGATCATACTCATTTAATATTTATTCTTTCATCATTTATTAATATTTACCATGGTTATAAATAATATTTAAAATTGGTGAATTGTGATTTTTTGATCGGTTAGTTGCTCAAGATTAGGATGCACTACATTTATACATTGCAAACAATCTTGACTGAATGAAGGTATGGATTGATATATGTAAACAACGTCATGGGGGTAGGTTATCATGGAAAGTATTGTCTGAATTGGTTAGAGAAGCTTGTTGTAATGGAGATTCCGATGTTACACAGAGGGAAATAGATTTAACATATTGTTTGAAAGATGGAAAGGCAAGAAAATTCACCCATTTTATTCAGTTATTTTATATTAGATTAATGTGACTGTAGGTGTGTTTTTTTCATATTATACTTTCCAAGTTATATAAATTTGTTTATTGTTAACTGACAATGCATCTTTTACATGTTTGACATATTGCAATTGAAACACCACAAGGCTATGTGGTGCAATGGTCGTAAATTTCACATCAAACAGTTGGATGAAACTAGGAAATTTTTTGATAGTGGGATAACTATGATATTCCAGGTCACTAATGTTTCCTCTAGCAGTGACAGACGTCCTCAAGAATTTGTATGAATTATTCTAATAGTGGGATAGCTACAGTATTCTAGGTCACTATGGGTTTTTGAATGATATAATTGAGTGTGACTTTAATTCCTTCAAATTATTTTTGTTCGATGTCAAATGGTATAGGTTACAAATGAATGAACATGATGAGGAAAGAACTATTATTCGACATTCCAATGGATTTCCGATGATTTAAACAACGGTTTTTGAAAAAGAAAATGACCGCTATGTTTTTCCAAGTCAATGTGAACAAGTCTTTTACTCAAAGGTTCCAGGTAAGACGGATTGGTCATTTATTGTTAGATATGATCAAAGATGAAGAAAAGTAAAGTATACTGTAGATGAAGAAGATGATATTGAAGAAGAAGATGATGTAGATCTAGAGTAGGAAGAATATGGTTCGATAGATGAAGAATACAGAGAAGATGAATCGGGCGTAGGAGACAATGTGCTAGTTATTGATGATGATATCGATGAAGATATGCTTGAAAATGACATTGATGATGATGATGATATAATCAATCCTTTCAACATTATTTATGAACCAGATGTTGATACATATGTCGAGTTGGATGATCAAGAAGAAGATACAGAAGAAGGATGATACAAATGTTAAGTTGGATGAGGTACGTAACTAGATATTTTAATTTGGATGAATTATTCTCTTTAAATAATTTTTTATGTGGGTTAATTACATGTTTTTAAGTTTTATTTCATTTTTTGATATCCTATGCTACATGTTAATTTTTGTTGTAATCAATATTAAGAATTGAATACTTATGGGAAGGTTGTTCGAGAAAAGTTCCAATTTTTTTACAATTGATCAACAAATATTTACAAACCAAATTAATCTATAAACAAAACAAAACTCAATTAACCTATAAACCAACCTAAGTTAACGAGAGTAATAATCAGATTGGTGATACAAACATGAAAAATGATCAAAAGAGGCACGACGAAATAGAGATAAATATCGAAACGAAATGAGATGGTAATTATGAATTCATGCACACGCGCATGAATTGTTATAAAACACCGGAATTAATCAATGAATATATTTTCATAATGGAGGTTAGGTCATGAAAAGGGGTCAAAGAAGAAATGGTCGTGTGAGAAATGAGAAGGAAAAGATGACCAAAGAGAAGACCAACTAGATATAGGCACATGACCAGTGTTGATTACTATAATAAGTGTTGATTCTTGTTGACCCTAGAAAGTGACTAGTTAATGGGGCCAACATTGAAATTTTCTCAAACTTTTCCTGTAGTCATTGAAATTTGGCATGGTTGCACTAGATGCATGCCTTGATGGTATAGGAGGTTTTCAAGACTCAAATATTACTCATATTATACCCAGATGATAAGAAAATGTTTTGTAACTGGGTGGCCAATAAGTGGAATATGGTCAATAGATGAGAGAAAAAATCAAAGAGAAGATCAAATAACCGACGAAGCTTGTGCAATTTTTCAAGTACTTGTCTATCGAGGATTAATGTGTTTTGACAAACTTCTGATCTAGTCCATAAATATTTATCAAGTTTAGGTCATGAAAAGGGGTCAAAGAAGACATGGTTGTGTGAGAACTAAGAAGGAAAAGGTGACCAAAGAGAATACCAATTATATATAGGCACATGACCAGTGTTGATTAATAGAATAAGTGTTGATTCTTGTCTACCCGCAAAGTGACCAGTTAATGGGGCCAACGTTGAATTTTTCTCAAACTTTTACTGTAGTTATTGAAATTTGACATGGTTGTACTAGATGGATTCCTTGACGGTATGGGAGGGTTTCAAGACTCAAAGATTACTCATATTATACCCACATAAGAGAATGGTCTGTAATTGGGTGGCCAATAAGTGAAATATGGTCAATAGCTTAGATGAAAAAAAAAATCAAAGATAATTTCAAATAACCGATGAAGCTTGTGCAATTTCTCGACTACTTGTCTATCAAGCATTAATGTATTTTGACAAACTTGTGATATAGTCCATAAATATTTATCAAGGTTAGGTCATGAAAAGGGGTCAAAGAAGACATGGCCATGTGAGAACTGAGAAGGAAAAGGTGACCAAAGAGAATACCAATTAGATATAGGCACATGACCATTGTTGATTCTTGTCAACCCTACAAAGTGACCAGTTAATGGGGCCAACGTTGAAATTTTCTCAAAATTTTCATGGAGTCATTGAAATTTGACATGGTTGCACTAGATGCATGCCTTGACAGTATGGGAGGGTTTAAAGAATCAAAGGTTACTCATATTATACCCACATGATAAGATAATGTTATGTAACTGGGTGGCCAATAAGTGGAATATGGTCAATAAATTAGATGAGAGAAAAGATCAAAGATAAGATCAAATAAACGACGAAGCTTGTGCATTTTTTCATGTACTTGTTTATCAAGGATTAATGTGTTTTGAAAAACTTGTGATATAGTCCATAAATATTTATCGAGGTTAGGTCATGAAAAGGGGTCAAAGAAGGAATGGTAATGTGAGAAATAAGAAGGAAAAGGTGACCAAAGAGAATACCAATTAGATATAGGCACATGACCAATGTCGATTACTAGAATAAGTGTTGATTCTCATCGACCCCAAAAAATGACCAGTTAATGGGGCCACGTTGAAATTTTCTCAAACTTTTCTTGTAGTCATTGAAAATTGACATGGTTGCACTAGATGCATGCCTTGATGGTATGGGAGGGTTTCAAGACTCAAATATTACTCATATTATACCCACATAAGTGAATGGTCTGTAACTGGGTGGCCAATAAGTGGAATATGGTCAATAGCTTAGATGAGAGAAAAAATCAAAGATAAGATCAAATAATTGACGAAGCTTGTGCAATTTTTAAAGTACTTGTATATCGAGGATTAATGTGTTTAGACAAACTTGCGATATATTCCATAAATATTTATCGAGGTTATCTCATGAAAAGGGGTCAAAGAAGACATGTTCGTGTGAGAACTGAGAAGGAAATGGTGACCAAAGAGAAGACCAATTAGATATAGGCACATGACCAGTGATGATTACTAGAATAAGTGTTGATTCTTGTTGACCCCACAAAGTGACTAGTTAATGTGAACAACATTGAAATTTTCTCAATATTTTCCTGTAGTCATTGAAATTTGACATGGTTTCACTAGATGCATGCCTTGACGGTATGGGAGGGTTTCAAGACTCAAATATTACTCATATTATACCCACATGATAAGAGAATGGTCTGTAACTGGGTGGCCAATAAGTGGAATATGGTCAATATCTTAAATGAGAGCAAAAATAAAAGATAATATCAAATAACCGATGAAGCTTGTACAATTTTTCGAGTACTTGTCTATCGAGGATTAATGTGTTTTGACAAACTTGTGATATAGTACATAAATATTTATCGAGGTTAGGTCATGAAAAGGGGTCAAAGAAGACATGGTCATGTGAGAAATGATAAGGAAATGGTGACCAAAGAGAAGACCAATTAGATATAGGTGCACGACCAATGTTGATTACTATAATAAGTGTTGATTCTCGTTGACCCCACAAAGTGACCAGTTAATGGGGACAACGTTGATATTTTCTCAAACTTTTCCTGTAGTCATTGAAATTTGACATGGTTTCACTAGATGCATGCCTTGCTGGTATGGGAGGGTTTCAAGACTAAAATATTACTCGTATTATACCCACATAAGTGAATGGTCTATAATTGGGTGGCAATAAGTGGAATATGGTTAATAGCTTAGATGAGAGAAAAAATCAATGAGAGCTTAAAGAATTGTAAACTCCTCATATTTTAACCGTTGGGCATTAAATTTAAAAGGGATAAAATTGTTTCCCCATTCCTTTTCTATTTTAAGGAGAATTGGTAGAAGATCAAAGTCTCCTCTAACCTCTACCCAAGACCTAATACTTTTAGGATCAACCATGATTAGCTTAGACACCAGAAATATATTGAGCCTCTTAGACATTTTCTCCTCCCTGGTCCTTAAATTTCTCGAGGTCGGGGGGAGATTTAAAGGCTCCACATCTTCCAATCTAGCATCTTCAATATTATGGAGAAAATAAGTAATCATGTCTTATTGAAATCCCCTAGTTTTCAACCCTTTCAATGATCTAGGTGGATATTGGTGGCCACCTGCCTATTCCACTTGGACCCACACCATTGTTTCTTTCAGTTTTTTCAGTTTCCTTAATTGTAGCACAATTTACTATTTTTAGCAGTTCTTCGGGTCCTAAACTTCCGGAGTTGTTTTGAGGCCCTAAACGACGTTTTTTGGGCATGAATGCTTTAGTGAATATGAGTTCATTTCGGATTTGATATTTTATGTCAGCAGTGTAGTCCTCGGATAGATCTTTCTAACAATGTATCGTGTGCGTCAAACAAAGATAGTATGCCAAAGTTACGACCCCAGGAAATTGATGTACCAATTTACCCCAACGGGGCCCATATTCTGGCATTTCATCTCCTAGGGTTAGGTTTTTGGATGTTTAGGGTTTTCCATTGTTTCTCAATAATATATAGGCCTTCGAGCCTCATTGTAACACAAAGTTCAGAGGCCAGTATCTGCCACATCTCTTCTCAGAGATAAGCTACCAGCGCCCTAGCTAGTTTATTTCCATTCTGTCTGTAAGCATTTTTCAGTCATTTGTTATTAATGAAATGAAGTCTTATTTCCGCTGCATCTTTACGTTTATGTGTATTTATGTACTTCATTGTGATCCTACATAAACCCAGATCAGTGGTATCAAAGTGCTCTGCTCGATCTTGATCTTTCTTTGCATGTCCCCAACGAGGTCGGGGTATAAGGAGTTGGGTCTCGATCTGGTTGAACCTTTGCAAGATCAGCCTCGCAAGCCTCGACGACCGCCCATCAGGGAAGAAAAGAAAGATGAGGGAGCATGAGATCCTATCAAAATGTTGCTCGAGGAGGCCCTCGAGAAACAAAGGAATGCGATGATGGACAACTTTGCCCAGATTCTTCAACGAATTCCCACTAGCGGCACATCGACATCCAACAGCCACTCTGGAGGTGCCACTCCTTTTAAGGTACAAGTAAACTTTGACATTCCCATATTTGAGGGCCAAATAGATGCAGATGTCATAGATAGATGGTTGAATCTGTTAGAAGATATTTCTCGGTTCATGAATTTTTCGACCGAGAAAGGATTAGTTTCGCACTCCTCAAATCCGCCCCCCATGTCAAGGACTGGTGGGAAACCTACTCGGAGCAACAGGGTGAGGGGGAACCCTCTCTGTTCTCAGCCACACCCACTTGGAATTCTTTCCGAGATGCCATCAAGGAACAATATTATCCCGTGGGGAGATATGAGGACAAATACATACAATGGACTACGTTGCGGAAGCAAAGGGACTAAGATGTGCATGAGATGACAAATATGTTTCATACCCTACACACAAAGTTGGGTATCAAATATTCAGAGAAACATTTGGTGTTAAAGTATCGCAGTTGTCTTCACAGATACATTCAAGAGTAAATGGAGTTCCTCGACATCTCCTCGCTTGGTGTGGCGTAACAATATGCTACCAAGATTGAGCAGAAGTTCAAACATAAAAAGCGAGATTTTGGGTCTGTGAATTAGAAGCAAGGGAAAGGTACCCCCAAACCACAGAACAAAGGACCAAGCCAAGGCAGGGTGTCCTAGGACAACCCGCCAAAGCCACAAGAAAATAACAACACCATGAAGCCAAAAAAGGACACGGGGAAGTGGTGTGAATTACATAAGAGCTCCACTCACAACACAAGTGAGTGTCGGGCCAAGCAATCATTGGTAGCCGAGTTGAAGGATTCTAAATAAGATACATGCTCAGAATCTGAATCAGAACCCATCAAGGGGAATGATAGGGGGAAGAAGATTATCGATGCGGAGCCCAACGCCACCGTTTCCACCATGAAGATCCAAAAGGAGGAACCAAAAGATCCAGAGGAGGTGGAGCATCTCTTCCATTCCAATATGTGGGTAAAGGGTTCCCCATTTCAGTTCATTGCCGATAGCGGGAGCCAGAAGAACCTCATCTCGGTAGAGGTCATGAAGCGGTTGGGTTTGTCGACCCCAACACACCCACAACCATACACCATCGAGTGGTTTCACCAAGGACGGGACCTCCGCGTCAGCCAACAATGTTTCCTTCCCTACAACATCAAGCCCTTCACAGATGAGGTATTATGTAACATTGCTCCTCTTGATGTTTCTGATGTATTATTAGGCCAACCATACTTGTGGAAGTGACATGATGTGTATGATTCTAGGCCTCGTGCTGTTATTATCACCTTGGGCAATAAGTTGTACAGGATACCGGAGATAGCACTTCCTACCACCATCTCTTTGGTTACTGCAAAACAATGCAGTAAGCTCATTTCCAAAACCAGGATATTTGTTTTCCTGATGATACGCCCTCAAGGAAAGAGGAAGACTATGGCCATGACCTCCAGATAGGGCCCCGCTGCATGAAAACAATAGATGGATAAGGTCATGGAGGAGTACCAGGACATCTTCATCTCCCCTGCAAGAGTGCCTCTACACTACCAGGTCAAGCACCCCATCGATCTGACCCCAAGTACGTCGTTTCCCAATGGACCCATCTATCGACGCTCTGTTCTAGAGAATGATGAAATCAAGAGGCAGATTCAGGAGCTATTGCAGAAAGGTCACATCCGACTGAGTTCATCACCCTGTGGGAGCCCGATCATGTTGGTGCAGAAGAAGGATGGGACTTGGAGAGTTTGCATTGACTATCAGGCATTGAGCAAGATCATTGTTCAGAATAGGTACCCAATCCCATGGATTGATGACCTTCTGGACCAACTCAAGGGGGCGAAATATTTCAGCAAGATCGACTCGAAGTCAGGGTATCACCAGGTACCAATCGAACCCTCTGATGTGTGGAAGACTGCCTTCAAATACAAGGAGGTCCTTTTCGAATGGTTGGTCATGCCATTCAGATTGACGAATGCCCCTGCAACCTTCATGAGGCTAATGGATGACATCCTATGGCCATTCACCAAGTCATTTGTAGTGGTGTACTTGTATGACATTATGATCTTCAACTAGACTTGGGAAGAGCACCTCCACCACATCCGACAGGTCCTCCAAACACTGCGGCAACACAAGTTGTGTGCCAATTTGGAGAAATTCACTTTTTTCATGACCCAGGTTCAGTATCTAGGATACATTATTGATGAGCGGGGGGTGCATGTGGATCCAGTAAAGATCCAAGTCATTCAGGATTGGCCAGCCCCAACCACCCTAACAGAGCTCCACAACTTTTTAGGTCTTGCCAATTTCTACCATAGGTTTGTGTTGGGATTCTCTCATATCACTTTTCCCTTGAGTCAAGTCACCAAGGGAGGAGCTAAAGAAAACTTCTTTTGGTTTGAATCTCAACAGAAGGCATTCAGGGAGTTGAAGCATCGCCTCTTCTCTACACCAGTGCTCACATTACTAGACTTTCAACAACCATTTGAGATCGAGACAAATGCCTCTGACTATTCCGTTGGGGCAGTCCTTACTCAACATGGGCATCCAGTGGCATATCATACTGAGACACTTTCTGACACAGTCCGGAAGTATCCCACTTATGACAAAGAAATGTATTCCATTGTGCAGGCTTGTCGGCAATGGAAGCATTACATTTTGGGAAAGGAAATGGTCATCCACATAGACCACCGACCCCTACAGTTCATACAGACACAAGGGAAGTTGCAGAATGATCGCCATCAGAAGTGGTCCACATACCTGCAACAGTTTCATTTGAACATTCAGTACAAGAAAGGCAGCACCAATAATGTTGCAGACTGCCTCAGTCGACCACCCATCATGGCGCTAACCACTGTTCTCAACTCTTGTGGGCACGAGACTTCCAATTGGACACTTCTCTACACAAGTGATCCAGAATTCGGCCACACATACAATACACTCTTGGAGGGTAAGCAAGTTCCCAATATTCACCTCCAGGATGCCATGCTTTGTCACCTGGGACACCTTTGTGTTCCTTCAAGCGAGCGTGCCAAGATGATTTGGGAGGCGCACTATAGTCGGGTCGCTGGGCATTTCCGGGTCAAGAAAACCATGGCAGTACTGCAAAAGTATTTATGTTGGCTGAACCTTTGACAGGATGTCGCGAAGCACATCAAGTCCTGCACTGCTTGCGCCATTGCGAAACCGACCATCAAGAAGCAAGGCCTCTATAATCCGCTTCCTACCCCCAGTCGACCTTGGGAATCCATCTCTATGGATTACATGTTGGGCCTTCCTTCTACTAAGCATGGAAATGACTGTGTTTTTGTGGTCATCGACCGATTCACGAAGATGTCCATTATGATGGTCTGCAAGAAGAATATCATAGGCCTGCAAGAAGAATATCATAGCAAAAGCCACTGCTAAACTCTTCTTTGAATGAGTGTGGGTACACTTTGGGATCCCACAGTCCATCATCTCAGATAGGGATAGCAGGTTCCTGAGTACATTTTGGTCTGGCCTCTGGTCGATGCTGGACACCAATCTCACCAAGTCCACAACTTTCCATCTGCAAACTGATGGCTAGACAGAGGTCGTCAACTAGATGATTGTACACATTCTGTGCAAATACAACTCAAAGAATCCACGCACATGGGATGAGAGCCTCCCCTATGTACAACACAACTATAACCGATCTCTCCATAGCTCAACTAGCCACA
>SNQJ01S0003163.1:3486-67362 GCA_010110895.2 Picea sitchensis | reverse complement strand
TTGATGAGTCATAGTTGATGAGTAGTTGATACATGATTGGCACATACTTGGTACATGGTTGGAGACACTTGTTAGTATTATTGTTGACACATGGCTTATGGATGATGTAGCATACTTGTATTGGTATATTATTAGAAGCACATATTGATCTTGGTGATGATTATGAGTTGTTGTATTATGCTTGGTTGATGCACATATTTGATAGTTGTCTTGGTGATTGATCTTGGCGAGTAGATATAATTTGGTTGATAAGATTGATGAGACAGGTTCTTGTGATAGGTTGTTTGGACATGTTGTTGTGACAAGTTATTTGTACAGGTTTGGTTCATGGTTGATGCACTTGTTCATGGTACAGGTTTTGTACAAGTTTGGTGCATGGTTGATTCACTTTTTCATGGTACAGGTTTTATACAGGTCGATTCATGGTTGATGCACTTGTTTATGGTGCAGGTTGATTACAGGTTGAAGTATAGGTTGGTTCATCGTTTATACATTTGTTTATGGTACAGGCTTATTACAGGTTGATTGGTACAAGTTTACAAAAGTATATCTCACAATGATAGTGTGGCAGTGGTTCCCTCATTCTACTTATACGTCAGGGCAGTTGGACGGGGAAAGGACAGGTGGTTGTAGCCACCTTACGGTTGTATCCGAAGAACATAAGGGGTTGTAGTCTCCTTCTGGTTGTAGCCAGAGAATTTGGGAGTTGGAGCTTCCCTCAGGTTGTAGCCTGAGAAACTAGGGGGTTGGAGCCTCCTTCTAGTTGCAGCTAGAAAACAAAGGAAATTGGTGGTTCCAATGAATGTAATTCTTCAAGACATATAAGAAAAACATTCCATGATTTTCTCCCGCTTTGGGTTTCCACTTAAAAAACTAGTGTATTGTGTATGTGTATGATTGTTCATTTGTTCATTGTTTATTTACTCTGAATTTATTGGATGATAATGATACATTGATATAACACTTGAATTATATGGTCAAAAATGATTAAATTGCTATATTACTAATGCACCCCCCTCTCAGTCATCCAACATTCATCATCTAATTCTGGGTATTCAATTATCTCTTTTGAAATGTAATCTCCCTTATTACCCCACCAAGTTTTGAAATCATTTCCTTATTCATACCAATTTTTTATTCCATTTTATCCAAGTTATTATACCACATCAATGCCTTTACTTGAAATATCTACACAAACAATTTTATGATTATATGTTTCTCCTCAGCCTTCATACCCTCCATTAGTGTATGGATTTTTTTCACATGTTCAAATATAGATGTAACAATTTGACCTCGAAATATTAGGCTGAGGTTCATCCATATACATATAGATAGACATGAATTTGGGTACCTTCGAATGCTAGTGAAATACAAAGGACCAAAATCTTTAAGGGATCCTTCTTTATTATAATTTTATTTTCTCAAAAACCTGGTGTTTCATTTTTATTTAGGTCATCATCATAATTTTCTTATAGTTTCCTATGTAAACCTATTATTTCAACCTTGTTTGTTGGTTCCTCAAGGAAAATTTTCTTAATTTTTTCACCGATGAGAGAAACCAATGTTATGGACCTGATTACTCACCACTCATGTTCTTCAATATCATACTTGATTCAAATAACCTCATTAAGCATACATGAAGAATACTTTCCTTTCACTTTGATTTATCACCAATAATTTGGCTATCATTCAACCCATGGTTATTGTTAGATGCAACATATCCTTAATTTTGTACTATAGTTGAAGACAAAGTGAGATTAATGCTATCATGAAGTTCCAGAGAATCACATGCCATACCATTTTTATCTTGAAACATGCCATGAACATGTTCACATTCTCCATTTTATATTTCAATCTTTGGATCATTAGTATTCCATTCATTACTGTAAATTCCCAAGGTTTTTCCACACATCTTACAAACCACTACTAAAATAGAGGGTACCCAACACCATCAATGAAGAAAACAAAATAAATGACAATGAGAGAGTTGTGACTGTATGTCAACTAATTTTTCCCTTTAAAAAAACTTCATTGATGTGCAAGGGAGAAATATGTCTGTGAGAAAAGACCAAACATATATCCCCCACATACATTCAATAAGGTGTGTGGGGTAAACACACCCTCAAAACAAGAAAAAAATCACAAGAAGCCACCTAAAACCCTAGTATCGTGCTTAGAGATTAATGTAAAGGATCTGAGCCAACACCTTAGGCCTATGAACGACCACTACCAAAATAAAGGGCACCCAACACCATTGATGAGGTAAAAAAAATAAACTACAATGAGAGAGTTGTTATAGCATGTCACCTAAGCTACAATAAGTAAGAAAATAATGCAACTTTTGTGGATAATAAAATAGAGCATTAGATGTCATGATCTTCTCCAACTAACGCCATGCCTCCACTTGGAAATTCTAGGCATTTCCATACCAAAAGAGGAGAACCAAGTAGCAACAAAAGCCACCATGAATATAGTGCAGAACTTGAAACTAAACCTTCAATGGAAATATTAGGAAAGGAACCCACTATCACAACAATTATTATGGTTTGTAAAGCCCCAAGAGATGCATTAGATGTGTTTAGGATGACCTCCCATACCCATAACACAATGTTAACAATCATCTCCAAGAAAAATATCAAATTATGATGTTTTGCTTCATAATTATGGTATTAAATGTCGTATAGAGGATCCTCATATAACTGTCCATTAACAATGAGTTGAAAAAGACTCTCCCTCCTAGGGTTCTATCCAATTCTATTATTTTAATCCTTAAAGATTATTCTCACCGCTCCCATCAATATCTCTTTTGTGTTGCATAAAACTATAGTAGTCAAGATCTTGATCCTCCTGGACTAGAGAAAATTTATACATAACAATCAAAGGGATGTGATCCATAATTGGAGTTACCATGTGAGACCTTCAAATTCTTTTCATAGCATTTATTTATTTCACCCTCAATACAAGCAACTGGAAACTAATGATTCAAAGAAAGAAGAATTACCAACACCATGTTATACTGGATCTATTGAATCCAGGGAATCATAAATTTTCCCTAGTAACAATGCCAATTGTCAGCTAATCCAATATACAAAAAGTATGTGAAGATAGGGCTTGGCTGCAAATTATATGCAACTAAAAGACAATGATCAAAATAAAAGACAAAATATCTATATTGACGTAAGGCCAAAAGCAACGGGTAATATTGCAGGGTTTATAAACAATACACGACCCGTGACCACAAATAAGCAACCCAATTGTGTATTTGAGGGGTGTGAAAGAAACTATGTATTTGTATGTGCAATAAAATCAATAGTTGTATGGGAAGAGTTATTGATTGATTACAATTTGAATCGAATAGATATAGACGTTGTTATTATGGGGGTGGTATGTATACTATTTTACTCAACCTGTAAACAATGACTCTTATATTTTATGATTTTCATTATGTTCTTTAGTCACTCTTTACTTTTATGTTTTTAGCTTGCCATGTTTTTTCCCCATGCATATTCATGAACTAACTTTATTTCTCATACATTTGAATTTATTTCTCATGATCATGATCACGATTCTAATTTTACTGTAATGTGCCAGGCTGATCGTGGTAAATCAATAGCCTCAAAACAGGTAAACGAACAACAATTTTTGAATTGCATTTAATATGCATTTTATTTATGTGGCGATCAATTATTTTATTTGTTTACATAAGTGAAATAACATTTATTTTGTTGAAATATGTAGTTGACGAGCCATGATGCTAATGATGATTCACTTGGTGAAAGGGATTTGTATGCATCCCCCAAACCTATGGTATTAATAAATAAATAAAGATCAATCAAGTGAATAGGGAATTGGCTCACTTGTTAGACATTTTAGATCAAACTCTTGAAGTTGAAGAAAGGGTCAGAGAAGTTATGACAAGGATTAACACATAAGGTAATAACCATAATTTCAAGTGGTTTTATTTTTATGTCATAAGATCAATTATGAAAGCTTGATTTTTAACTTTTACATTATCTAAACGAAAAAGGATTTTTTTTCTTATATAGAGATTTTTGGATCCTGTTAACCCTGACATGCATGGTGTTACTAGTAGTGGAGCTGCATGGATACCATAGGGTAATGACGCAGGCCCTCTTATAACTTCTAGGACGTTTCTATTCAGATCTACACCTTCCACACCATTAGGTGGGAGCCACAACAAACACCTCTAGGAAGCCACACAGATAGGCTCTAGAGGTGGTGATGGAGATGAGGTTGATTATTTGGCCAACTATATGGTTTCTTTTCCTAAAGAAAGACATGTGACCAACATGGGCACCCTTAAGGGCACATTTATGGTCAACAAGGAAGGGCTTCCATTAAAGCAAGTTAAATTCCCAGGTAATTTTTAAAATTTTAATTGTTTTATGTTCTCTATGTAGACAAACATAAATCATCTAAATTATTATTTTTAAATTAATAATCATATAATCATTTTGTGTGTAGGGAACAATGATTTTTATAGGGCCTTGTAGAACAAGGCATTGTTGATTTTTGGGCCCACCATACCTGTCAATGCAATAAGGGTGAGACAGTCAAAGCTCCAGGAACACTCCAACCGCTTTCAATTCCACCTACTATTTGGACAAATATTTCTATGGACTTAATTGTTGGCTTACCTAAATAAGGTAATAAGTCAATCATCATGGTAGTAGTGGATCATATGTCCAAATATGCTCATTTTTTTTTTCTCTTTAACACCCATTCAAAAAATCCACCGTGGCTCAAATTTTTATGGATAATATCTTCAAACTTCATGGCATGCCTCATTCTATTATTTATGGTCATGATCCAACTTTTACCAGCACTTTCTGACAATAATTTTTTTGACTTGAGGGAAACCGATTGCATCTTATCACAGCATATCATCCTTAGGATGATGGACATACTAAAGCGGTCAACAAGTGTTTTCAAACCTATTTGAGGTGTTTTGTGTATAAAAAAAATCAGTGGGTTCAATGGTTACCCCTCGCTGAATGGTGGTACAACACATCTTACCATACCGCCACTCGCATAATTCCTTTTGAAGTAGTCTATGGAAATAATACACCCTCATTAATATCATACATGCCCAGTGTATCCAAGGTTTAGTAGGTGGATCAAGCTCTTACAATATTCATGGCCATTCTCTGTACCCTCAAAGAAAATTTGGTCATGGCTCAAAATCACATGAAACAACAAGCAGATCGGGGTTGTTCTAAACGTGAATTTGTTGAAGGGGAAATGTGTTTCTTCGTCTGCAAACTTATAAGAAGAATTCACTCAAATCCTAAAATTGTCAAAAACTCACCCCAAATTTTATGGTCCTTATCATATTCTCAAGAGAGTGGGACAAGTGGCCTACTAGTTAGAGTTTCCTAATCACTATAAGCTCCATCTTGTTTTTCATGTTTCCTGCTTAAATAAAGTGCTTGACAATGGATGAAAAAATCAGACCAATCTACTTGAGTTGGATGAAGAAGGTTCCATTTGGTTATAGACACAACCGGTCTTGGACCAATGTGAGCATCGTCTCCACCAGTGCACTATCAAGGAAGTTTTAGTTCAGTGGAAGGACACACATACAGAAGACGCCACTTGGCACTTGGCTACCTTTCTGCAGCAATTTCCTCATCTCAAGCCTTGAGGACAAGGATGTTTTTAAGGGGAGGGCATGTGAGGGACCTAACCTCCCTAACCCCTCATGTAGGTATAATAATATATTTTCCATGTAATAAATACCGATATTAATAAATAAGGCCTAGTAATAAGGTGAGAAAGTCAAATGTAAGAAGACCTAATAGAAGCTTTCGCTTCTAGAAGGATCTTCCTCTAGATTGTTCTTTTCATGGATAGATTAAGTATAAATAGGAGTCAAGGGCATGATAAGTTTTTTCTTGATAATTATTGTAATAGAGCACTGCTATGCTAGAGGTTTCCCCCTCGAAGAGGCAAGTGAACATTGCTCATGTTTCAATAAAGGTATCATTTTGGTGTGTTATTTTCTATATCTTGTTGTTATGTTGGTAATTTATGTGATATTCCTATTTATTCTCAATATAACATAACCAGGTGCATAAAAATTGGGGTCACTTCACACTTACCATTTTGATCTGGTTTCAATTTTGGACCACCTTTCGAAGGCTTATTGTGCGAATTAGAGAAGCCTTCCACTTTTGAGGTTTTATTTTGTCTTGGGGTGAGGTCGTCCCCCCTTATTTAAGGTAGATGTTGGAGTTTGATTTTCCAAGGATTGTTTCTTGCCACATTTTAAGCCCTATCCAAGTCTTTTCAAGTGGAACATTGTAACAAAAAGGCCAAAAGGGCCCTCTTAGAAGTTTGATGTCATTCTTGTTGTTTGGGGTTTTAAGACCCATTTTTTCACTTGGAGGGTCACTCCCAAGCTTTATGGAGGTTCCTCGACCTTAGGTATGGACATGGTCAAGCTTTGGAGACATATTTCAAGAATTTATGGATATTATTTGAGGATTTTTTGAGAATGTTTTGTTGAATCCTCCCTCTCTATGAGGGTTTTAACAATGTAAAGCATCATTTAATTGTATTTTTGACTTAGTATACAATTTGTGTGGATGATAAGTCATTTTATTTTATTCCTTAGCCTAATTTCAGAGAACAAAGAGTGGAGAGGAGTTGAGATCCTCATCTATAAATATAGACACTCATCTCACTCATTTTGTGGTGAATTGATGGAGATTATTCTTGGATCCATTTAATAGAACATTTGTACTTGGTGTTCTCTTGGCGTCAAATTTTGGAGTTGTATCTTCCCTAGTTATTATTCATGGAGAATTTTAAATATTATTGTGATTATTCAAGATTCTACATAAACTAGCAATATTGATCCATTGAAGAGTTATCAACTACTTGGAGGGAGGACATCTAGGGTTTGTATCTCTTCCTTCTTCCCTAAAATGATTTGGTAAGTAATTTTCTTTTTTCTTGATTATTTCTATGCTCCTTGGAAAGGGTTTCAAGTATTATTTTCAATTATTTTGTTGATCTTGTTGACAAAGGTTTTTCCTTTGGGGAAACCATTCTTGTAGGGCATTGGTTATCATAGTTTGTCTTGATTAGCAATAAACTACTAACCTTGTGGCCCTAGTCTCTAGTTTTAATCCATAAATGGGGATAAACAATTTTTAGAGGGGATTACTTCTTGACCCCATAAGACCTAAGTAGAGATAAGGATAAGTCCTAACTCCCAACATTCACCAACCAAAATCCTAAATTTTCAATTATTTCTTTAAAATAAAAAAATACAAAAAAAAAATATAAGAGACATAAACTGTAAAACATATTTATTTCATTGTCTAGTTCAAGGCTAACAATTTACTTTCATTTTCTAGACATTTTCATCCGTGGGTTTATGCCTCAATGTTAATTTCTAACCCTAAGAAGGAAAATCAGACCTATTGTTATTTATAACCCTAAAAAGGAAAATTGTCCCTATTGGTATTGTGCTTCACGTTTCTATCTAATGCTTTTTGGTTGATTTAAGGTGTTTACTAATTCTTAAAGTTAAATTACAACAATAAAAACCAGAATTGGTGAAATCCTAAGCTAGGGTTTAAACCTAAAAGGTCCATTCTAACACTACCCTAGCTTATATTTCACTTGTGGATTTTTTATAGAGGATATATTACACATTCTGATGGTGAAATTCATCTCCTAAGTGCTTCATTGTTGTTATTTTTCATTTGAGAGATTTTTGGTGAAACCCTAGGAGGATTCATCACCTCTCTTGGAAAGTGTGAGCTAATTTCATGGTTATTATTCATTTGTACTTGCAATTAATCATTGTTGGATTGTTTTTGTATGGTTTATCAATTTCCCTAGCTAAAGTACCCAATTTTCATCATTCTAAGTGTTTTTAGGCTCTCTTAGGGTGCTTTTCCTCACCCAAAATATGCATTTTCTACATTTTTTAATCATATATCAAATTTTGGAAATAGCCGCAAGTTGGCCCAATTTTCTGCATATATCAAGGGATAAGTCGGGTATATTATTTTTTCTTGATTTGTGTTGTGATATCTCACTCTTGTGTTGTAAAAGGTACTTATTTCGTCATTTAAAGAGTGATATTATAGTGTTGGTTTGTATTTATGTTGTAGCTACCTATTTCAGATCTCAGCATGATGGAAACTTGGCACATTTTGATGGGAGAAGGCTTGGCTTGAAGGAGTAAACCCTAGTGCATGAGAGTGAGGCCCTATAAGGCCCAAAAAATTCCATTATTTAATCCAACTTGCAAAAAGTGTTAAAAAATCACCCTTTAAAGGGATGACGTCACATTAGGGTTTCTTTTGTGAATTTTTTAAAGTTAATTTTGAATTTAATGATGTAAAGGGGAAAAGTAAGGGTTTTTGACCCCTTACTTTGTGGTTACCCTAAAATTAAGTGGAAAAACACTTTTAGGAGGATTTTTATAAATATAGATCAAACTCTTATCATTTAAACATGGCTCTCCCATTGTGAGAAGACTACTTGGCTGAAATTTGCACCCTACTTGGGAATTTTTATCTGTACATCTTGCTACCATCTCTTGTGATGATTTTATTTGGCTATTAGATGAACAAGTAAGGCGCTATCTTTCTTGGAGGATATTTCTTTCTTTTATTTTGGATTTTTCTTGGTTAAAAGAACTTTATCTTGTTAATGCTTGGACTAGGTAAGGAATCTCTCTCGTTATTTCTTCTTTTCTCGGTTACAAGGTTAATTTGCTAAGATTTTTAGGATTATAAGTGCATACAACCCCACTAATCCCATCATAATTGTCTTGGAATAATTTGTTGCACAAAGGAATACTAGGAGAAGTAAAGGGTTACACCCTCCTAGGTTTTTCCTAGCTAATTTTACTTGCCTTGGGGAGTAAAAGGGCTTAAACCCCCAAGGAAGTAACACAAATTATCTCTTTCATTTTAAATACTCCATAACCCAATAGTTAAATTCACCAATCCCTTGCATTGTAGAAATAAAATCATTGCATTGGGATACGTAGAATCACGAGATATTGAAATTATTTAAGTTCGGGTCTTTTCTGTATGATTTAAGCTTGTCAAACCCTCTAGGGTGTCTATATTGGTCAAGTGGATCTTGAGATATAACTAATTAAAATATACATCCATTAGGGCTACAAAAAAGAATCTTCTATTTTGATTCTAACTTGCAATTTAACCGTGGAAATATGCTAGTAAACCAGCATTATCATCCTACTGCTAATTAGTGAACTTTTTGTCGGATTACTTGCTTGTTTTTATGGTTAAAAATTGCTTCTGTAGCCAAAAATTTCTATAGACACTTGGATTTTACAAACTTACTCTGAAAACATAATATAACATCTCTCTAATACCACCAAATCTTGTGCTAAAGTGTTGGAAACAATCTACATGTTTTATGCTTCACTTCCAAACAAATCTTTGATGCTTTAAGTGGTTGAATCTGCAGTAATTAGTTTTTTTCTTTGCCTATATATATTGTTTTTACTACTGTAATTAGGGAAAAAAATACCAACTTGCTTGTCCACTTAACTTTGAGCTTGTATATGTGTCTCTTCTTGTGTCTCGGGCGGGTACAATTCTCTTCCGTAGGTACCCAAGCACTTGGAAACCATAGACCATCTCCAAGACTTATTACCAAGCCATTCTTCACTTACAAAATTGAAATATAGGGGCATCAATTCCATAATATCACCTTTCCATATCATTTCCCCCTAGGGTCACCCAGGATTCCCCCCATTGTGCTAGATTTTTCCTTCACTAAAGTGAGGGGAGGGTATGTCTTAGGTGACAGTGGGTAAAATATCCTAATGTTATCGCCATCTTGGGGATTGGGTCAGGATTTTCCCAACGTATATTTTTTGTGATAAAAGTATTGATTGCAGTGATGCCTATCATTTTCATCATTTGTTTTTTCCGTGGTCCCATCCCCCACTCTCGACCCCCTTATTTGGGACCTATCCAATTGGACTCCCCTTTTCACCCTTATTGTTGTGATACCCTTCACCTGTAACCCATTTTATGTGCAGACCCATATGCCCCCTTCCTGTGCCCCCCTTTCACCATGGCCCACACCCACAACCAATACCTTGAATCATGCTTCAATACCTTTTCATCTAATCTCTCCATAGCCCAAAAGGAATTGTGGAAAATCAATGCCAGTATTTACACCATCATTCCACCATAGATGCAAAAGTGGAAGCCATGAAGCAGGACATGACGAAGAAGCTCTCTACCCACATGGAAATCCAACTTGAATCCTTTGTTGCCCAACTTTCACCAAACCAAATATTCCTAGAGGCCTTCCCTCATCTGACCAGCCTTTGCACCCCAAAGATGATACATCCTCAACTTCCCAAAATTTTCAGTCTAATAACTTTCAATGTGACCTAGGCCTTCCTAGAGGGGATGTGAAATTTTTTTATGGCTTATATCCCATGGGTTGGGTCACCTAAATGGAACACTACTTTTCTTTGCACGACATTACCGATGAGTTGGCCAAACTCCATTATAGTGTTCTCCATTTTGACCTCGAGCACTGGAAATGGTGGAAATGGTGTAAAAAGGCATGCCAAGGGTATGTGGCTTGGACACACTTTGTTGCAGATATTTATGACTAATTTGACATTGACACCCATAATTTAGGTCATTTGACCAATTTGAAACAAAATAGCCCAGTGGAAGAGTTTATAGTTGCATTTGAGAAATTGGATTTCAAAACGGAGGGCATGACAAATGCTTTTTTCAGGGAATTCTTTATCAGTGGCCTCAAGGATGAAATATGTTCCTGTGTCCTCATGGCTCACCCCCAGACTTGGTTGGAAGATACTAAAATGGCCAAGGAAGAATAAAAAGTAGTCTCATCCCAAAACAGAAAAACACCCTTGATTCCTCTCCCTAAACCCACCCTTATTGCCCCTCTTGCCACTCCCCTCAAGATCCAAAAATCGACTTGGGGTGAAATGGTTGAATTCCAACTTAAGGTTATTTTTTATAATTGTGATGACAAGTATTTTCCAAGGCACAAGTGTAAGGAACATAATATTTTTATGGCTATGTCCGAGGATGTTTCTGAAGAAGAGGCAGTTGTTTCCCATGTACTCGAGATACCCACACCAGTTGATCTTAATCATTCCTCTTATCCACCGGAAGTTGAACCATTGATTTCCTTGAATGCACTCACTGGTTTCTCTTCTCCCCAAACCCTCAAGTCAATTGGCTACATTAAGAACTGGAAATTCATCATTCTAGTTGACAGTGGAAGCACCCATAATTTTATTCATCATCGCATTTCCCAAGAATTCAATTTTTATATATGTTCGGTTAATAATTTCCAAAAAATGATTTCCAATGGGGGTTCCATGAAATGTGATGGGTGCTGTGAAAATGTGCGCCTAGAAATTGGTCAGCACCACCTAAAATATCATATGTTTTCTATTGACATGGGTGATTGTGACATTGTACTTGGTGTTGAATGGTTATGCACTCTTGGACCTATCACTATGGATTTCCAGAAATTAACCATGCAATTCCAGCAAGAAGGCCGACAACACCAGTTCCAAGGAATCATAGCAGGGTCACCATAGATCATTCGTTCTCACCGAATGGAAAATCTCCTCGGAAAAGGTCATTCTGGAATTATTTCCCAACTTCATTCCATTAAGGTGGACCATGGTTGAGACACCCTATTTCCATCCCGACCTCCAATCTATCATCTCCCAACACCAAGATGTGTTTCAAACAACCCAAGGGCTTCCCCCTTCTCGAGGTATCCATGATCATTCCACTCCACTAGTTTCAGGTAGTATTCCTCCAAATGTTCTCCCTTACCCTCATCCCTTCGCCCAAAAGAATGAAATTGAGAATATTGTTCAAGAATTGCTAGAATTCAATGTCATATGCCCCAGTACTAGCCCCTATTCTTCTCCAGTCATCATGGTACTCAAGAAAGAGGTACTTGTCGCATGTGTCCTAATTTTTTCACCCTTAACAAACTCACAATCAAAGAAAAATGTTCCATTCCTGTCATTGATAAAATTTTGGATGAATGAAGTGGTGCTTAGTATTTTACCAAATTTTATCTCCACTCTGGCTACCACCAAATTCGTATGAAAGAAGAAGACATTCCAAAAATTGCATTCAGAACTCATGAGGTTCACTATGAGTTCTTGGTTATTCCATTCGACCTCTATAATGATCCCTCCACTTTTCAAAGTCTCATGAATCATGTCTTTTATCATGTCCTCCATCATTTTGTCTTGGTTTTATTTTATGATATTCTCATCTATAGAAAAACTTGGCAAGCCCATCTTACCCATGTGGATCAAGTTCTACAACTACTATCCCAACACAAACATTTTCTTAAGCAGTCTAAATGTGATTTTGGATCCTCTAAAGTTGAGTACCTGGGACATAATGTTGGAAAATATGGTGTCATGGTGGATCTGAAGAAAATTGAAGCTATACAGGATTAGCCACACCCAAAAACTATTAAAAGTATGTGTGGCTTCCTGAGTTTGATGGGATATTATCTCAAGTTTGTTCATAAATATGAAAAAATCGTAGCTCCTCTCACAACATTCCTTAAAAATAATGCTTTCAGTTGGACTCCAGCAGCCGACCATTCCTTCCAATATTTGAAAGTGACTATGTGCACTACTCATGTGTTGGCTCTCCCAAAATTCAACAAGACCTTTGTACTAGAATGTTACACCTCAGGGAAAGGAATTGGGGTCATCCTCATGCAATACGGTATAAATTTTGCTTTTAGTAGAAAACAATTATGAGAGCTCCATTTTGGCCAATCCACCTATGAAAAGGAAATGTTGGTTATTATGCATGTTGTGGATCTCTCACATCCTTATCTCTTGGGGAAACGCTTCCAAATTAAAATTGATCATCAACGCCTCAAGTATTTTCTGGAACAACAAATTTCTTCCTCGAAGAAACAAAAATGGGTAACCAAGTTGTTTGGATATGATTATGATATCGTCTACAAAAAAGGAAAAAACAATGTGGTGGTTGATGCCCTTTCCAAGAAATATAAATAAGCCGGATCCATTTTTTTCCTCTCTTTTGTTGTCTTAGATTGGCTTTAGAAGGTTCGCCAGAAATGGTTGCAAGACCCCAAACTTTCCAGACTGATCCAAACACTATAGAAGGATCCAAAATCTTCTCCATGGTACTCGTGGCACCATCATGAGATTCGTTATAAAGGTCACATGTATTTAAGCAACCAGTCGAACCTTAAATCCACCATTCTCTCTGAGTTTCATGCTTCACCCACAACTGGGAATTCCAGTTTTACCAAAACCTATGAATCGGTCAAACATTCTTTTTTATGGGATGGTATGAAACATGAATCCACACCTTGGTGGTTGAATTTGATACTTGTCAATGCAATAAGGGTGAGAAAATAAAATCTTCAGGAACACTCCAACCGCTTTCGATTCCACCTACTATTTGGACAAATATTTCTATGGACTTCATTGTTGGCTTACCTAAATAATGTAATAATTAAATCATCATGATAGTAGTGGATCATATGTCCAAACATGCTCATTTTTGTGCTCTGCAACACCCATTCAAAAAATCCACTGTGGCTCAAATTTTTATGGATAATATCTTCAAACTTCATGGCATGCCTCATTCTATTATTTATGGTCATGATCCAACTTTTACCAGCACTTTCTAACAAGAATTGTTCTGACTCCAGGGAACCCAATTGCATCTTATCACATCATATCATCCTTAGGATGATGGACATACTAAAGCGGTCAACAAGTGTTTTCAAACCTATTTGAGGTGTTTTGTGTATACACAAAATCAGTGGGTTCAATGGTTACCCCTCCTTGAATGGTGGTACAACACATCTTACTGTACCGCCACTCACATAACTCCTTTTGAAGTATTCTATGGAAAAATACACCCTCAGTTCTATCATACATGCCTAGTGTATCCAAGGTTTAGTAGGTAGATCAAACTCTTACAGTATGCATGGCCATTCTCTGTACCCTCAAAGAAAATTTGGTCATGGCTCAGAATCACATGAAACAACAAGAAGATTAGGGTTGTTCTAAACGTGAATTTGTTGAAGGGGAACATGTGTTTCTTAGTTTGAAACCTTATAAGAAGAATTCACTCAAATTCTAATACTGTCAAAAACTCACCCCCAAATTTTATGGTCCTTATCATATTCTCGAGAGAGAGTGGGGCAAGTGTCCTACTAGTTAGAGTTTCCTAATCACTCTAAGCTCCATCTTGTTTTCCATGTTTCCTGCTTAAAGAAAGTGCTTGACAATAGGTGGAAAAATCAAACCAATCTACTTGAGTTAGATGAAGAAGGTTCCATTTGGTTACATACACAACCAATCTTGGATCAACACGAGCATCGTCTCCACCATTGCATTATCAAGGAATTTTTAGTTCAGTGGAAGAACACACAGCCAGAAGATGCAACTTGGGACTCAACTACCTTTCTGTAGCAATTTCCTCATCTCAAGCCTTGAGGACAAGTATGTTTTTAAGGAGAAGGGAATGTGAGGGACCTAACCTCCCTAACCCCCCATGTAGGTATAATAATATATTTTCCATGTAATAAATACCCATATTAATAAATAAGGCCTAGTAATAAGGTGAACAAGTCAAATGTAAGAAGACCTAATAGAAGCTTACGCTTCTAGAAGGATATTCCTCTAGACTATTCTTTTCATAGATAGATTTAGTATAAATAGGATTCAAGGGCATGAGAAGTTGTGTCTTGATGATTATTGTAATAGAGAACTGCTCTGCTAGAGGTTTCCCCCTCGAAGAGGCAAGTGAACATTTCTCCTGTTTCAATAAAGGTATCATTTTGGTGTGTTATTCTCTATATCTTGTTGTTATGTTGGTAATTTCTGTGATATTCCTATTTCTTCTCAATATAACATAAACAGGTGCATAAAAATTGGGGTCACTTCACACTTACCATTTTGATGTGGTTTCACTTTTGGACCACCTTTCGAAGGTTTATTGTGCGAATTAGAGAAGCCTTCCACTTTTGAGGTTTTATTTTTTCTTGGGGTGAGGTCGTCCCCCCTTATTTAAGGTATACATTGGAGTTTGATTTTCCAAGGATTGTTTCCTACAACATTTTAAGCCCTACCCAAGTCTTTTCAAGTGGAACATTGTACCAAAAAGGCCAAAAAGGCCCTCTTAGAAGTTTGGCATCATTCTTGTTGTTTGGGGTTTTAAGACCCATTTTTTCACTTGGAGGGTCACTCCCAAGCTTTATGGAGGTTCCTTGACCTTAGGTATGGACATGGTCAATCTTTGGAGACATATTTCAAGGATTTATGGATATTATTTGAGCATTTTTGGATCATGTTTTGTTGAATCTGTCCTCTCTATGAGGGTTTTAACAATGTAAAGCATCATTTAATTGTATTTTTGACTTAGTCTATAGTTTGTGTGGATGGTAAGTCATTTTATTTTATTCCTTAGCCTAATTTCAGAGAACAAACAATGGAGAGGAGATGATATCCTCATCTATAAATATAGCCACTCCTCTCACTCATTTTGTGGTGAATTGATGGAGATTATTCTTGGATCCATTTAATAGAATATCTTTACTTGGTGTTCTCTTGGTGTCAAATTTTGAAGCTGTATCTTTCCTAGTTATTCTTCATGGAAAATTTTAAATATTATTGTGATTATTCAAGATCCTACATAAACTAGCAATATTGATCCATTGAAGAGTTATAAACTACTTGGAGGGAGGACATATAGGGTTTGTATCTCTTCCTTCTTTCCTAAAACAATTTGGTAAGTACTTGTCTTTTGTCTTGATTATTTCTATGCTCCTTGGCAAGGGTTTCAAGTATTATTTTCAATTATTTTGTTGATCTTGTTGGCGAAGGTTGTTCCCTTTGGGAAATCATTATTCTAGGGCATTTTTTATCATAGTTTGTCTTGATTAGAAACAAAATACTAGCCTTGTGTCCCTAGTCTCTAGTTTTAATCCATAAATGGGGATAAACAATTTTTATAGAGGCATACTTCTTGACCCCATAAGCCCTAAGTAGAGATAAGGATAAGCCCTAACTCCCAACATTCACCAACCAAAATCCTAAATTTTCAATTATTTATTTAAAATACAAAAACACAAAAAAATATAAGAGACGTAAACTGTAAAAAATATGTGTTTCATTGTCTAGTGCAAGGCTAACAATTTACTTTCATTTTCTAGACATTTTCATCTGTGGGTTTATGCCTCAATGTTAATTTCTAACCCTAAAAAAGGAAAATCAAACCAATTGTTATTTCTAGCCCTAAAAAGGAAAATTGGCCCTATTGGTATTGTGCTTCACGTTTCTATCTAATGTTTTTTGGCTGATTTAAGGCGTTTACTAATTCTGAAAATTAAATTACAACAATAAAAACCAGAATTGGTGAAACCATAATTTAGGGTTTAAACCTAAAAAGTTCATTCTAACACTACCCTAGCTTATATTTCACTTGTGGATTGTTTATAGAGGATATATTACACATTATGATGGTGAAATTCATCTCCTAAGTTCTTCATTGTTGTTATTTTTCATTTGAGAAATTTTTGGTGAAACCCTAGGAGGATTCATCACCTCTCTTGGAAAGTGTGAGCTAATTTCATGGTTATTATTCATTTGTACTTGTAATTAATCATTTGTGGACTGTTTTTGATGGTTTATTAATTTCCTTAGCTAAAGTACCCAAGTTTCATCATTCTAAGTGTTTTTAGGCTCTCTTAGGGTGCTTTTTCTGCATTTTTTAATCATATATCACATTCTGGAAATATCCGCAAGTTGGTCCAATTTTCTACATATATCAAGGGATAAGTCAAGTATATTATTTGCTCTTGATTTGTGTCATGATATCTCACTCTTGTGTTGTAAAAGGTACTTATTTCATCATTTAAAGAGTGATATTATAGTGTTGGTTTGTATTTATGTTGTAGCTATTTATTTTAGATCTCAACACTTGTTTAATTATCCCTTAACCCTCTCTATATTGTATCGGTTATTTCCATAACCCTTGGTTGAATACTCCTAAGGAATTTGGCTACTTAGGCACTAATCTATTTAATGTATATTGAGGTGTGTAGTTGGAAGAATTGGGATACCCCCCTTGGTCTCTAGGATTTGGCCTAAAGGCGATGGGAGATCATTCTAAGGTGAAAATGGTGCATTTCTCATATCGTACTATCCCCATAGAATCCCCCAAGGGCTTCTAGTTTGGATGGTAACTTTTATTGGCATCATTTTTGGGGATACCTTTGTTGGTTTGTTTCCTGGCTCTTGATGTGATTATCCTACCAGATTATTGTGTTGGTTTTCTTGTATTTGTATCTTAATGAAATTATTGTTACTGCTAACTTTATATGTCTCATATGATGACTCCGGTCAAAGAAAATATAAAGAGGTTGATTTCAAGAGGTAATTCACATATATAAATTTTGAAAGGTAACTCGGGATTGATTCAAAGCATTGGTAAGCCATCTATAAACCCAAATTTTCATAATTCTCAAGTTATATTGGTGACTCCACATATTTGGTATTTGTATGATTGGTATATTAAATTCATCACCTTGTATCTTGCAAATATGGCCTCTAACAAAGGAAATCATTGGGAAGATTTGTTTGCTAATTTGGATTTTGAAAATGTTTCGTTGTGTCTAGGTGAGCTTTAGTTTGGTGCATGGACTACTCAAGCCCCAATGTTTAATGGAAATCCTTGGTTGGCTTCATATCACTTCAAATATTTCATGAAATATGTGGTAGATACTAATCTGGTCCATGAAGTTATCTTGATGAAATAATTTGCATACTCATTAGAAGGGGGAGATGTATTGATTGGTATTGTAGCCTGAAGCCTAAAGAGATAAGATCATTTCCACAACTAATGAAAAGGTTTCAAAATCATTAGAACTCTGAATATGAAGAAGTTGAAGATTATTATTTATTTCATTATGTGCTAATAAGAATAGGGGGTAAGATCGATAACCTAACGATGGAATATGATGATAACCCTTCAAGTGATCTTCTTGTAAAATTATGTGAAAATTAAATATTGTGAGCCTTCTCCGCTGAAGAATGATGATCTAATTGATGAGGATCATCCCTCTCCCCCCTCACATGAGCCTTTTTTCCCCAGCATTTTAGAATTGGAAAAGGATGAGTAATAGTTACCCCATGTCTAAGATGTCAAGGAAATTTGTGATGATGATGTTGTTGAAGAAAATCCTGAAGAAGTGTCTTCCCTTTCTATTGAAGATGATGAGTTAGTTGAACATTTTGTTGCAGAAGAAAATGATGATGAAGAGCCTTCTCATAGGTCTATTAGAAATCAAGATACATTTGAAGATCAAGTATGTGAATATGAGCCTGAAGACAAACGAATTCAAGCATTCATTAGTTCTTCGCCACAAGAAGGAAAGGGTGTGATATGTTACACTCCCTTCCAATATTTTGAGTTTCATGATACATATTTTAGCAACTTGGAAGAGGAAAATTTAATACATGAACACTTATTTGATGAATATAATTATGACAAAGAGATTGAGAATATTGAATTTATTCTCCATGTATTGAAATACATAAATGGGATACAAGTTTTTATTTTTATTTTGATGGGGATCCCATTTATGACACAGATGATGATGGTTTCAAAGATAGGATTGCACATTTTTGGTCTTTTGCATAGCTGAACATAGTCATGGAATGTAAATATGGCTTCACTATGTAGGAACAACCATGTCATCCCATCAATGAGGTTGATTTATAGGTACAAGAAGTAGTTTTTCAGGACCAACTGACAACATAAATTTTTCATCCTTCGAAGTCCCCAACTCATGACTTTCACATTTAGGAAAATCCATCTGATGATAATGGTTTTAAAGATGCAAATTTTTGAAAACATCAACATGTTCATTTTTGGGATTATTACAAGAATTTTTAGTTCCACATAAAGGTGCAGCCAACCAGTAGTCATGAATTTGCATATATATATATATATATATTTAGGTCTAATGGGATTTATCATGTTTTATACATCTATGTGATCGAAAACAACAAGAAGGGACAACAATATTCTTGTAGGTTTCTATTAGAGATGCCTTCCAAGCCCATGTTGCTTGATGGTTTGATAAGTAGTAGTGATGGTTTTCCCTATGCTTACGCCAAGAAAGATGATTACATAAGCCCTATCCACCTTTGGATTCAAGAAGATTGCAACAATATATAAAAACCTTGGCATGAATTCATTTTTCTTCCACCTGATCATGATCATACTTTATATTTTGACTAAATAAAGGTAAAGGGGATGCCAACATACGATTACTTGATGTTTCATTATTTTGGTTTGTGACCAAGCACAGAGATAAATTTCAAGGTATCATTGAACTCATTAAATGGTTACATTGGATTTATGACTTTACCTAGCATGTTATGTGTATTATGCTAGGGTAGGATGGATAATATATATAAAATGTGCATTATATTAACTTGTGTGTTTCAATTTTTATTGAGTGTTTCATTTTGTTCATTTTTTAATAAAGGAAATGATGTTTAAATTGTATGAAATTCTCTAAAGGGTTGACATTATGTACTTCGTTCTTTTTGTGCTTGGATTTATTTTTATCTCAAGGAAGGGAAAAGGCACTTGTGTCTTCCCCTCCCTTGCATTTAATATCCATTTTGTGAGAATGTTTAAGGTCTACAGGTTTTTGGAATATTTTAGAGTTCTCGTGCATTCTAGTGATGAGAAGATGTCCCCAAGTTGGAGCCAGTTGTTACACTCTATATTCTCTATAGTGTACCCTACATTTTTTCATGAGATTTTACCACTCCAATGTGACCAAAGTGTGATTATTTATTTATACGTGGCCATCATGGGATGATTTCAATGTACACGTGTTGGTTAAATGTTACACATATCCTATTAGTTGGACGATCATGGCATTTCATTTTAGTCCCCATTATCAAGTTGTTTGGTTTTATTTCTCTCACCAACTACCCCTTTGGATGTGGTAACCCCCTCCGATGTTGGGAATTTATGTCATGGGTAAGTACGTGATAATTCATAGGTGGACCAACTACAATACATGATTTACAAGGCCCTTAACTATTCACTTATTATTCTTTCTATGTAAAAGGAAATTTCACTTTGCAAGGGTTTCCATACCCATGGTTTAGCTAACCTTACCAACATGGACCCTCTCTTTCATATATATGTACCACAAATAGGCCTTCGATGGACATTATGCACATGATTATTCAATTGCACATTATTTGAGTCACATTAATAGTTTTGATGGATTGGTTACCCTCTCCAAGGCATAGACGGGCTTCTTTCATCCACATGGATATCCTTTACACTCACCATGTGTCAAAATCCAAGACATCCCTCTCCTTTGACACTTTTCAATGCAATTTTCCCACTAAAGGAGGGACAAATTCATTTGGGGTCACTTCATGAGGACCTTGGGGCTATTTTGAGCCTAATTTGATGATGTGGAGGTCACCCATGTGACGTATTACTTGATTTGGGCCACTTCACACTTACCCTTTTGATGTGGATCCACTTTTAGACCACCTTTTGAAGGCTTATTGATAAAATTAGAGACGTCGTCCACGTTTGGGGTTTTTTTTTGTCTTGGGGTGAGATCGCCCCCCTTTCTTTAAGGTAGATGTTGGAGTTTGAGGGGTAAGGGTTATTTCTTGCAGCATTTTAAGCCTTCCCCAAGTATTTTCAAGTGGAACGTTGTACCAAAAATGTCAAAAAGGCCCTCTTAGAAGATTGACGTCATTATTATTTTTGGGGTTTTTTTGACCCATTGTTTCACTTGGAGGGTCACTTCCATCCTTCATGGAGATTCCTTGACCTTAGGTATGAACATGGTCAAGATTTGGAGACATATTGCAAGTATTTATGAACATTATTTGAGCATTTTTGGAGAACATTTTGTTAAAGTTGTCCCCTCTATGAGTGTTTTAACTATGTAAAACATCATTTAATTGTATTTTTTACTTAGTCTCTTATTTTATTCCTTAGCCTAATTTTTGGGAATAAAGAGTGGAGAGGAGTTGAGAGCCCCATATATAAATATAGGCACTCCTCTCACTCATTTTGTGATGAATTGTTAGAGATTATTCTTGGAGCCATTTAATAGAAGATCTTACTTGGTGTTCTCTTGGTGTCAAATTTTGGAGCTCTATATTACATGGTTATTCTTCTTGGAAAATTTTAAAGACTATTTTGATTATTCAAGATTCTACATTAACCAACAATATTGATTCATCGAGAAGTTATCAACTACATGGAGGGAGGATGTCTAGGGTTTGTATCTCTTCCTTCTTCCCTAAAACTATTTTGTAAGTGCTTGTCTCATGTCTTGATTAGTTCTATGCTCATTGGCAAGGGTCTCAAATACTATTTTCAATTCTTTTGTTGAT
Organism: Picea sitchensis; assembly: GCA_010110895.2. Lineage (NCBI taxonomy): Eukaryota > Viridiplantae > Streptophyta > Pinopsida > Pinales > Pinaceae > Picea > Picea sitchensis. The sequence goes on along the minus strand of SNQJ01S0003163.1, from coordinate 45,863 downwards.
ATTGTTGGTGAAAGATATTCCCTTGGGGGAACCCTTCTTGTATGGCATTGGTTATCATAGTTTGTCTTGATTAGAAAGAGACTACTAACCTTGTGGCCCTAATCTCTAGTTTTGATCTATAAATGGGGATAAATTATTTTTAGAGGGGCATACTTCTTGACCCCATAAGCCCTAAGTGGAGATAAGGATAAGCCCTAACTCCCAACATTTACCAACCAAAACCCTAAATTCTCAATTATTTCTTTATAATACAAAAAATATATAAAAGACATAAACTGTCAAAAATATTTATTAATTGTGTAGTGCAAAGCTAACAACTTACTTTCAGATTCTAGACATTTTCAACCATGGGTTTATGTTTCATTCTTAATTTCCAACCTGTTGATGGGTCCTAAATCCATTTAATTCAACAGCAGGAACCAAACCCACCACCGAGGCCCAATTAGACTCTGCAGCGTTTAACAGTGGAATGGTTCTCCAGATCTTGCGATCCGACCAATTAATCGATGGGCTTTGTGTTTTCTTGCGAAGGTGTCTCCTTCAGTTTGGACTTTCTCTTTTTGTATTTTCTCTTAGGTGGGACCGATATAAGATTGTAAGCTAGTATAAATCAACTTGGCAACAAAACGGGAAAAGGTTCTAAAATACTGAAGAAGAGGCTGAGCTTCGGATAACCCTCTACTCAAGCATGCAGACGACAATTCTATACCACAGGCCTAGTACTAATACATTAACCATGTGAGCATCCAATTACTGTCTGAGATACTAATTATAAAAAAGAAAACATACATGCATTAAGATAATGGCAAGAAAAATAATTTACCTACACTAATCATCCATCACATGATAACAAAATGATTCATCTTCATCATTAAAGAAAAGAATTGTAAAACATTGCATCGGATAACTTAACAATAGATTTAATAGCTCTTACTCATTACAACATCCATTCATGAGACGAGATAGAAATATTTCTTCTCCACGCCCAATCACACATGCAATTGATTAAAATATAACTTGTCTCTCGTCCAGAAGGACTTCTCTATTAAAGGTAGCTCGGAAATAGTTCTTAACAAAACCAAAAAAGAGAGTTTCTTGCAACAACCATTGACCCCTAACTAATTGGTTTGTGCTCTTATTTATAACATAAAATTCAACTGAAAATAACGGTTAATTGTAGATAAGTAAACCAAATTCGCCACGTGGAATTCTCTTCTAATAGTTTTTTTAACAATCAACTCAAGATATCACTTGAAAAGGTGACTTTTCTCATACTCCGACCAACTGATGAACAACTCTTCCCAGGTTTTGGCGTATGGAAATCTATGGTGTTCCATAGGGAGTGTGTAAACCTCTTTGATCTCAACTGCATGCGCCCGATATTTGACCAAGCTAGTACTTAACTGCTGAAGCACAACCCAAGAATTGATTGGATGTTCCAGAAATTTTTGCACCTGTCCTGTCGCTGTGTCGATAACCTTTGCTAGTATTTCGGCCCATGAATAATATTGCTTGGAGTGTGATTCGACTATGCCGCGCAAGTCGGCGAAATCGTCGGGTATGTTGAACTCAGGCAGTCTGATATCTTTCATCACTCGATTGATATTAACCCAGTGTCTCTCGCACTTGGCTTATTTCCCTTGAATTTATCGGTGTGGTTCCTGAGACATTTGTCCCAATACTCGGCTGATATTTTTATGCGTTCAATACTCTTTTCTCTCAACACCCGGATGTCGTGTTATTCGTTATCTCGACCCTGCTGGACTGCACCAATGTAATTGATTCTTTCTGTGTCTTGATGTGATTTTTCGTACCATTGCTCCATATCCTTGCACGTTGCAAGTGCCCTGAGAGTATCCTCCTGGAGTTCAGCTATTATTACGGTAATTAAGTGTCGCTCATTTATGAACTTGCTATAGGCATCCTGGAACTTGCTCCTTAAATATATTGTGGCATGCGTGGTGTCCTCATAATACTTAGCCAGATCATCCAAATGTTCCAGTTCTTTCAGGGCGATGACCAGTTCCTTTTCATCCTTTTTTGATCTGTCTAGGGTCGCATCCGAGATCGCTCTCCCTAAGCTGATAAGTTCAGATGTTCTGGTGTTTTCTGTGTTTATCAAATCTTCCTTTGTAGTGGTAAGGATGGAGCGATCCAATGTAATCCTCCTTTTCTTGGTGGTTTATTGGACAATAGACTTCCTCTTTCGATCATAGGTGATCGCATATATATCGGCTACCTCGTCCCTAGGTTTGAGAATCTGTTGATCACCCCATGTGAGTGTGTTTCCCAGACTTCCAATGGTGCATATTTGTTCAATATCGGGTTCTTGAACTTCCTCGTTGTGCTCTGAAGGCACGACCTCTATCTGTCGCTTGTCATGGATCTGATTATCGAGTGAAATAGAGGCATTGGGAGTAGAATTGATAATTACTTGTTTATTGGTCGTTGAAATGTCGATTTCCTTTTGCAGGGATCCTTCCTTTGGCTCGTCTGGTTCAGAATTGTCCTCTAGATTGTCTACTCAGGTTTCTGGTGCATCGGGACTCTTTGTGTCGAGGCCACTCTCGACTTATTTTTATTTCTTGGGAGCCTCCATGATTTGGACCTCGAGAACAGGAGAAGATGTCTTATCAGGTCCCTTTTCTTCTTCGATATGCATAGGGACCCCAAGAGATACCTTTGGGCTCTCATCATCATCGTATATCTTTATAAACTCGCTCAAGGGTTTCGACGCACTTGTTTCTACTGGTAACCAGACTGCTTCTAGCTAAGTTGCCACACCTGTTGGTGATCCATCTGGTGGCATTGTGAATTCAAGGTCATCCAACCCAGAAATTTCATCAACATCTATAAATTCAGGGTCACTTGTACCTACCTAGATTCTCTTTGGGTTATCAGTAGTTGATCCTATCATTTCTGATAGGTCTAGGTCAGCTTATAACTGATCAAGCACCTGATGTTCCCATTCTAACATGAGAATTCCCCTTTCCCACGCATCCTATACCAAATGGATAACTCTGTATTGCGTAGGAGCTATCAAGGGGGATTCTGTTTTTTCGGTTGTTTCGGGTGCTAGGAATCCCTTGAGTCAATTGTTCCAGGGGTGTCACTTTCTCATATAGCCTCATGGCCTTGAACCTGGTCGCCTTAGGGTCAGACATCCTCGCCATTACCTCATCCCATTTTTTATCATTTTCAGTGAAGATCTAATCTTCAAACTTGTCATGGGCGTATGGCCAACAGGACGATAATTGTGATGCGTGCTTCAGGACCAGACCCTTTGGGTCATGCTTGTGAAAATGGCCAGTCTGGAACTGGAACTCCAATTGTATTAACCCTTCTTTCTTGGCTTGTGCGGTGTCTTTTACCATGTAGAAACCTATATGAAATCCATAAGGTATGAATGCACGCTTCTTATCTTTCACTAGAGTAGCATTCTAACCTTGTAGGATGGTATGATAACATATCTCCCCTACTATTAGTCGATCGGGGACATACATAGATAACAGGTGTGGTACTCTGGTGGCTTCGAAAACCCCGATGTAGGTATCGCGCTCATCCAGGTACCGGTGGTCAACTTTTGATATAATATTTTTCACCTCATTCAACATCCTTGGGAACTCTTTCTTGAACAACAAAAAATGAATATGTACAATAAATTGATTGCAGATGAGAGATTAGGATTTCTTGTACTTGTTCTCCCACAAGATGATGAAATATACATGGACCGAGAGTTTTGAGGTGTGCCAGCTCAGGTTCATTCCAGCAAAGGCATTTATGGCACAGATGATGTCCAATAAATAAGAAGCCATGTAGAATGACGTGGTTTCTCCTTATTTCGACGTATGAGCCTATCGTATGCAAGTGCTCAGTTGTTTGGAGATGATGGAACCCCAGTTAAAACCTATTACAGAAATGGATATAGTATAAGTTAGAGGCATCCAAGCCTCTGAAAACCTGGAGCAATCTTTCTCCCCATGAAATCGATATAGGAGGACCATTAGATAGATATGCGCCTCCCTTAATTTGGTTCTCGAGTACCAACCGGAGGTCTGATTGCTGAAATTTTTATCCTCTCTCCACCATGAAGCCATCACCTTGTTGGAGTCATGTTTCTCATAGAATCTCATAAAATAATCGGTGTTCAGCCACTCCTATGGCTCTCTGAGATTGTAGTAATTTTGAACCTCCATTGGAAGGAAAACCCCGACACACTCGTCATTGTCTTCATTAATCAAACATATTTGTGTGTCAGTGTGATCGATAAGACACTTTAGGAGTTCTATGCAGGGGAATATTGGATTTCTTATCACTACCATGTGCAGATACGCCTTTCGGGCATTCGGGAGGACTTCATCGTCAAGTTTTCTTTTATCGGTATCGTTGTGCGGGGTATATTCAGGGAATTCTTCCCGCTTGATCTTCTGGAAAAGTTATCCCCAATGCGGGAGTACTGTCTTGGTCCCTATGCTTTCCTCCATGTCTCCAAAGGCTAGGGGCTGAATGAAAACCTTCTTGGTGGATGTCTTGATGATGGGCATTGTCTTTGGAGAGAGTTCCAATTGTTTCGTGACCATTGGGGAAGAACCTTCTCCCACCTCTGGTTCTGTTAGATTTGGTGCTCTTGGAGATATTCTGGTGGTTGGTTTTATCGAAGGCATTGTTCCTACAAATGAAACAATCCTTTAGGGATGACATAGAGAGAAATATTGGATCATAATGTATATGTGAGGTAAAAACAAAGAAAAATCCAGACTAGCACATACCTATAACGCTTGCTAAACTCTGTGGTTTAATACTCACGGGATCTTGGAGACTTCTTTTGGATTACTTGCCTCGCTCCTCTATCTAACCTGAACTTCTTTGCGTGCAAAATAATCTTGTTTACAATGGCTCAAAAGAATTTGATGGGAATATCTTACCAGTTGTATCAACCAATTAATCTGGGTAATGAGTGAAATTCAAACAAATCTCTACAATTTAATTCATCGTGGGTTGACGGCGGAGGCGTGGAGGGTGATGTGTTTTATCGGCAGTTTCAAATGGTCCTTTTGATTCGCGGATGAATTAGCAACTAATGCAAGATTTTGGAATTAATTATCCCTTTGAATGCATCGCATCTAGCATTAAAACATCCCATCGTGTCGTTTTTCAAGTGGGCAGGTCAGGGATTGGCGATGCGTGGTGAATGTTTCGTTGGAAACCTCCTATTTATAAATTTTTATGCCCATTGATTTTTTTCGTATGGAGATGACGTGGAAAAAATAACTCATGGTCTGAATCAGGATTTGGGAAGTGCTAACGACTCAAGAGATAACCCGATCATATGTTTAACCGCTTTGGCAACGACACCTGATAGGTGGGGGGAAATGGTTTGATCGTGTATCCCAATCAGAGTCAGGATTTTCAACAAGATGCATGTGTCAAAATAAACCTAGGACTGTCGATGCCGAAAAGTATCAGGGTCGGAGGTCGGAGGAGGGAATAAACCTGTCACACCCTTTCTATGGACCTACCTTCTCAAAAATATCATCGATGTCGAGAGTTTCGGGGATCGGATATTGGTGATTCTTTTCTTCCTTCGTAAGATCTTACTCCTTCACCCTTTTGTTGATGCTGAAGGGATCGGTCATCAATGATTTCCTTAGTGAAGCTCTTCACGAAAGAAAACGCTTGTCTGTCGATGTCGACAAATATTAGTGCTCAACTACCTTGGTTCTCTTGAGCGATTTCCTTTCATGCTTAATCCTTTCCAATGGCGAATTTCTTAAGCGCAACAGGGAAAATCTTTGGTTGTCGATTATTTTAATTAAAAGTTAGTCTTTTTAAGTTAATCAAAGGCAAAAAATTTCATACTAGAGTAGAATCGAACAGTGCAAAAGATCAAGTGGTACCCAAAAAGTAAAATTTGATATAGTATTTTTTAGGGTGTGTTGAGTTATCAACAAATGGTGACTTACTGGGCGAAAGCAGAATATTTGTTCCTCCTTCATGTTCGCCTGATACGAAAGCTGGTGGAGAACCTTATTGGATTTAAATCAGAGCTTCATTTACCCTTGCATTTGAAATTCTCTGGTTGATGCTTTTGGGTCTGCCTGTGGGGTTTTCCACCTTTATTCCTCCTTCGTTTCCTATAACCCTGACTCATGCCCCTTTGAAAAAATCTAGTAAAGTATTCACTAGATCGAAGCCTTTAATTACCTTTAATCACTTGCTACGGTGTTTCTCTGTTGCTAACGAGCATCCATAGCCTCGACGGAGTCACCCCGACATCACAGACCTTGCTCCACTGCCAACGAGTGTCCATAGCCCCGGCGAAGATATCTGCATATCCTCTCCCACTGTTCACTCATTTGGTATATTTAACATTGATTTCGGCAGAATTCGCTGAGAGAGTGAGAGAGGATGACGTCTATTTAATTTGCAAAGTGAGATGGTTTAAGGTGAATCCTTTGCTAGCTTTATCTTCAGGGTTCATGTAGTCCTTTTAAGCTTTCCAACTTTCCCGTAAGGTTTCACCAGACCACCGGGTAGAACTTTCTTCATTTATCCAGAGTTGTTCATCTACACGAGTTAGATAAAGGATTCTTCAAAGCAACCGTAGGTTCCTCGATGCTTCTTTTGTTGTATGTGAGAAATGAGTTAGGAACATAGTTCTCTATGTCGCATGATTTGAGGTAAACCATTGTCTTTCTAAACACAACCTTCAAAAGGGCAGAAATAAAAAAAATAAAAAATAAAAAAATAAAAAAAGTAATTCGCAATCAACTTAGCTGAAACAACTCATGAAAAATGCGCACAAAACATAAAAACCCAAAAAAAAAAAATGGTTTTTTGTTTTTGTTTTTAATGAAAATATTGTTTTAGGGCTTGGCCATTTACTGGGAGGGCGTTAGGATCCCCCCTTAGATTCTGCAACCGATAAGTGTCTTCCCCAATCTTCTCAGCCACTTGGAAAGGTCTGAGCCACATATTCTGAAACTTAGAATGCTTCCCTTTTGGTTCCTTTTCTCTATCCCATTTTATGACTAAGTCTCCTACTTCAAAATTATTCTCTTTAGCCTTATGCTAATCAAACCATCTTTTTATTATCTGTCGGTGGGATATGAATTTTGACTTAGCCTTTTCCCTTTCTTCTTATAGCATGATCAGAGTGTCAATTCTTTGTTGTATGACAAATGAAGGATCCCCTCTAGAATCTTGGGTTAGTTGAAGAGATGGAAGATAAAGCTCATTCGGGAGAATGGCTTCCTGCCCATAAACCAGAAAGTACAGGGAATTTCCTATAGCTTCCTTGGGTGTGACCCTATCAGCCCATAGATCATTATCGAGTAGATTATGCCAATTCCTTTGGTTGTCTGCAACTGTTTTCTTCAATATCCTTACTATATTCTTATTAGTTTATTATGCCACTTTGTTTCCCTATGGATAGTAATTTGCAGAGTATCTAATTATGATTCCTTTGTCTAGAGAAAAATCTATCAACATAGTGGAAGAGAAGTAATCTACATTATCAAAAAATAGGACAGAAGGGACACCAAACCTTATGATCAGTTGTTGTTGTATGAATTGGATTACCATCTTCTCGTTTACATGGGTTAGAGGGATGGCATCTGCCCATTTCATGAAATAATCGGTGGTAGTAAGTATATACTTATGTTTTTTTGAAGATCTTGGTGTAATCTTTCCTATGATATCTAACCCCCATTGCTCAAAAGGCCTAGAAATAGTCACCGGTTGGAGTGGGACTATTTCTCTCTTCTCTCTCCCAGCGCTTACTTGACAGGTTTTGCAGTTTCTAGCATAAGTGTGAGTGTCCTTAAACAAAGTGGGCCAATAATAACCAACTCTCAATATCTTATGAGCGATGGTATTTCCTGCAAAATGCCCACCGGTAGGGCCATCATGGTGTTCCTTCAGAACTTTGTCTGCATCTTCACATTCGAGACATATTAATAGTACCCCGTCATAATTAACTCGAAAGAGTACCAAATTTATGAGGTGATATTGTGCATATTTTAACGTGAGAGCTCTCCTTTCCATAGGGTTGATATTTTCTAGACAAGTCCCATGGTGTAGGAGATAAGTTAGCTTCCCATACCAAGACTCTTGTCCTGGGCAAATGTATGAAAATTCGCCACACCATAATGCCATTTCATTCTCCCACCCAAAATATTCATTTACTTGGTCCTGGGCTTCAGCTGTGAGTTTGCATAACCCTTTCCCTTTAACTAGTTTGGAAGGTTTTATATCTAGATCAAATTCTTGAACTACTTCCATCCAATTCCCTCTTCTTTCCCCCATCTCCTGTTGTGTGAATAAGGATCGGACCGCAGGGTGAGGCACGATTACTTTGGTGTGGTTCTTGAGGATGTAAGACCTGAAGTGTTTTACTACTTTATAAATTGCATAAGCATGTTTATCTACAACAGGATAATTTAGTTCGTCTCCTTGTAGGTTAGTGCTCATGAATGACACTAGGGCCTCATTGTTGTCATCATCCTTCTGAGTCAATACCACAGCTAATGATTGGTCGGAGGTGAAAGTATAGAGGGATAAATCTCTATTGAAATCGAGACTTCGTAAAATTGGGGCTTGAGATATAGCAATTTTGATGTTGTTGAAAGAATCCTTTCGTTCATTGTCCCATTTAAATTCGGCATCTTTACGAATCCTCTTTTGTAAGGGTTTGATAGTTTCTGCAAAATTGGGAGTGAATTTCCTCACAAAATTGATTTGTCCAAAAAAATATTGCATAGCTTTCTTTTTGTGAGGAAACGGGAGATGAGATATGGACTTAATCCTTTATAGGTCTATGTGAATGCCTGCTTCATATATAATGTGGCCTAGTAACTTGCCTTCCTTGACGTCGAAAATAGTTTTCTTAGGATTTAGGGATATACCGTATCTCCTACACCTTTCGCAAATCTGAGTTAAGTGTTGGATGTGCTCTTATCCGTTCTTTGAATACACAGTTACGTCGTCTAGATACACTACTGCACACTTGTTGATTAGTCCCCAAAATGATACGTCCATGGCCCTTTGAAAGTTCTCTCCTGCGTTGATTAACCCAAAAGGCATGTGTTTATAAGCGAAGGTTCCCCACTTGGTTCGGAAGGTAGTTTTCACACGTTATTCCTATGAAACTAGGACTTGGTTGTAACCTAAGAAACCGTCCAGTAGAGAGAAGATATTCGAGCCAGAAACGGTATGCAAGAGTTTCTCCATTGGTAGGACTGGATAATTGTCCTTTTCTGAAGCTCTGTTGAGGTTCCTAAAATCTATGCATAAGAATATTTCTCCATAAGTTTTCCTCACAGGAACTAGATTTGCTACCCACGTGGAATGCCTAACTTGGAAGATGATTTTGGCATCTAAAAGTTTCTTCAATTCTTGATACATGTGAGGTTCTAGGGATGGGTGATACTTTTAGAGCTTCTGTTGGAATGGTTTCACTTCAGGTTTTAACAGTATAGTGTGTTGAATGATACGGGTGTCATAAGTTTTTAGATCTCGGTAGGACCATGCAAAGACATCTTGATATTTTCTGAACAGTTTGAGATAAATCTTTCTTTCCTCTTTATATATAATCTTGTCGAGATTCACATTCTTTGGGTTTTCTAGGGTTCTGAGATTTACAGTTTCATGCAGGGGACAGGATCTATCGATGTTTGCATTTTTAGGCCCCTTAAATCGTTCCTTCGGGTCAAAAAGATTTTCCAAATTAGCTATCCCTTTTGGGATTGGGTGAGACTTCGATTTGTAAATAGGTTGACCTGTCTTAGAATGTGTTAATGTTGATTGTTCCTATAATACTTCATCATCAATATCCAAGTCTTTGAAATTATCTTGGTTAGTCAGAAAGTTTATGATCTATTCATCCCCTTCAAAGACTTTCCAATTAGAAATATTGTTGGGCACCGACGGTTTGTAGAGTAGTTCCACAATGAATCGGGAGGCTTCGTAATCTTCTAGAGGTGTCAACCTTGAAGAAACTGTGGCCAGGGAATTAGCAAGAATTTTCTTTGCTCTGGGGATCATTGTAATATTGAAAGCTTCAAAATGCTCTATTAACCTATGCACTTCCCGTTGATAATTCTTTAGGTGGGGGGAATTGCAATGTATAGTATTCCTTACTTTTCTAACGATAATATCTGAGTCTCCAAAAACATTCAATTCTTTGACGTTTAAGTCTATGGATTTGTTTAACCCTTGTACTAGATATTCATACTCAGTGGTGTTATTTGTGCATTCGAATTCTAGTCTACAGAACAGGAAATGATGTGTACCTTTTGGATCAATGAGGATGCACCCTACCCCTGATCTGTTAGGGTCCTAACCCACACATAGGTAGAACAATATATTTGAATGTAATAAAGGTCAATATTAATAAGGCCTTGCAATAAAATAGAATAAGTCGAATATAAGAAGACCTAATATAAGCTTCCACTTCTAGAAGGATCTTCCTCTAGATGCTTCTTTTGATAGACATATTTAGTATAAATAGGAGTCGATGGTATGAGAACCCTATCTTGGATATTATTGTAATAGATTTATGCTTAACTAGAGGTTGCCCCCTCGAAGAGGCCCGTGAACATTGCTCTCAGAATCAAAGTGTTATTTTTGTTGTAATTCTGATATCATTTCAGTGTTATTGTGGTGATTGCTCTGTTTATATTGTTGTTATTCTGCCATTTCTATCATTTTATTTATGTTCTACATATTTTTTATATCTGATATATTACAATTGGTATCAGATCACTTTCCTCGGCAGAAATTGTGGGTAATTTTTTTTCAGGGTAGAGACGTATTTCGATGTCTTTAAGCCATGGAGATCTGTCATTACGCGCATAAACCCGTGGTTCAGGGATTCATACACGCAGGAAATACAAGTGGTACTTAAGAGCACATATGTTGGCCACCCTTGTAACCGTTGTTGGTACCCCTTCGAGTGGTAGTGCATCAGACAACACCTGTGTATGGATCGGCCTAGATTACCTGAAGCCCTCTTTAGATACATTAATCAGCCGCATGACTGTTATAGTGCCACCAAGAACAACACTTGAGAATATACTCTCTAGTACCTGGGTAGTCAAGTAGTATGGCTAAGGGCACGGTCTAGCCTCCTTAGTTAGTGCTCTGAGATATTGGGCCAAGTACTACTGTTGGACCCCACACATATATCAGAGAGCTATAGCACAGGGAAAAACCTTGTCTATAGAACCCTTGAATACCTAACCCTTGGGGACAGAAACATAAACAAATTAAAACAGACAATATCTATTGCCGTGCAACTATGTTCGGGTTGCCAAATCACTACACATTTCTTCCTGGTTAAGCATTTGGGAATTTCATCACTGCAGTATTCTTCAGACCGGAGTCTGGAAAGTTTTTCACCATTATTTGAGACATATTCCATTGGATTCATCTCTTCTCCCTTATCACATTCATACATATCATTTTTCGAAAAAAAAATTGACCCCACCCACCCCTTTTTGGTTTCCTCGTCCTCATGGCCCATACCCGTAGCCAAGACTTGGAAGCTCGCTTCAATACCTTGCAATCTAGTCTCACTGAGACCCAACAAGAAGTGAAACAACTCAGTGTGAATGTTTCCACCATCAATATAACCATGCAGTCCTCAATGGAGGAAATCAAACAAGACCTGACCACCCAGCTTGAATATGTCTTTTCGACACTCTGCACCAAGCTGCATATCCCTATGGATAACCCTTCCTCTGACTCACCTCCACATACTAAAGCTTAACATTCCTCTCATTCCCATAAATTTCAGCACCATCACTTTCAATGTGACCTACGCCTTCCATGGTTGGATGTGACCAAATTTGATGGCTCAAACCCCACTAGTTGGGTAACCCAGATGGAACATTATTCCTCTTTATACAACATTACAGATGACTTGGACAAACTCAGGTATGGTGTTCTCCATATAGATCAAGAACGTTGGCAATGGTGGCAATGGAGAAAAACTTCTCATCGAGGGTATATTGCTTGGACACACTTTGTGGTAGAGATTTATGAATGCTTTGACACTGACACCAACCATTTGGATCGTTTGAAAAAGTTGAAATAATCAGGAACAACGGAAGACTTTATAGCTTCCTTTGAGTAGGTCCTAAATTTTCGGAAAGAGGGCACGTCTAATGCCTTTTTCCAAGAGTGTTTTATTAGTGGCCTCAAGGATGAGATTCAGGCCCATGTCCTCATGGCTTGGCCTCAGAGTTGGGTGGAGGCTACTAAAAGAGATAAAGAAGCACAACAGGTTTTATCTTCTCAAAACTAGAAACCCTCCTTTATCCCTCGCACTAAACCAGTAAATCCCACTACTCCCTCCGCTCCACTAAAGATCCAAAAATTGACCAGGGATGAAATGGTTGAATGCCAAATCAAAGGAATTTTTTTATAATTGCGATGAAAAATATTTCTTCGGCCACAAGTGCAAGGAACAAAATCTTTTTATGGCCATCTTCGAGGATATTTCAAAAGAGGATGTTGAAACTCCCCTTGTGTCTGAGTCACCTAAAACCCCTGACATAACCCCTCCCTCAGACCCTCTCGGAGTAGAACCAATCATTTCCCTCAATTCTCTCACTGGCTTCTTCGCTCCCCAAATCCTCAATATAATCAGTTACATCAAGCATCGGAACGTCATCATTCTAGTTGATAGTGGAAGCACCCATAATTTTATTCATCGTCGCATTGCCCAAGAAACTCATTGCTACATCCATGTTGTCAATAATTTTCAAATCATGATTGTCAATGGTGGCTCCATGAAATGTGGAGGGCGTTGTAAAAATGTGTGTCTGCAAATTGGTGACTACCACCTGAAATCTCATATGTTTGCTATCGACATGGGTGGTTGTGACATTGTGTTGGGTGCAGACCGACTAAGGACTTTGGGTCCCATTCTCAAGGATTTTAAGGAGTTAACCATGCAATTCGACTAGGAGGACCACCAATATAAGTTCCAAGGCATCATCATCAGTTCACCTGAGATCATTAGTTCCCATCACATGGAAAAGCTACTCAAAAAAGGTCATTTTGGTGTTATTTCCCAACTCCGTGCCATACAAGAAACAGAGACACCCTTGGTGCCGCAAGACCTCCAAACCATCCTTTCTAAAAATCAAGTGGTATTTTCCACTCCTCAGGGACTCCCTCCTTCCCATGGTTTTCATGATCATTCCATTCCCCTTTTACCTGGAAGCCTTCCTCCCAATAACTGTATGTATCGTCACCCCTTTTCCCAAAAAAATGAAATTGAGAAAATGGTCCAGGAACTCCTTAATGCAGGCATTATCCGCCCTAGTATGAGACCCTACTCTTCTCCTATGGTCATGGTCCTAAATAAAGAAGGTTCTTGGAGAATGTGTCTTGACCTCTGTGCCCTCAACAAACTTACCATTAAAGAAAAATTTCCCATTCATGTCATTGATGACCTCTTGGATGAATTGAGTGGCACCCAATTCTTTACTAAAATTGATCTTCATTCGAGCTACCACCAGATACGTATGAAAGAGGATGACATTCCCAAGACTGACTTTAGAACTCATGAGGGCCACTATGAGTTTTTGGTCATGCCCTTTGGCTTGTGTAATTCCCCCTCCACCTTCCAAAGCCTCATGAATCATGTATTTTTTCCTTTTATCCATCATTTTGTCTTAGTTTTCTTTGATGATATCCTCATCTATAGAAAAACCTAGACAAACCATCTTTCTCATGTGGATCGAGTTCTCCATCTACTCTCTCAGCACCAACTTTTCCTAAAATAGTCTAAATGTGATTTTGGGGCCTCAGAAGTAGAGTACTTGGGTCATCTGGTTGGCAAGGAAAGCGTCAGGGTGGATCCAAAAAAGATTGAATCTATGCAAGAATGGCCTCACCCAAAGACTCTCAAAATCTTGCATGGATTTATGGGCTTAACATGTTATTATCACAAGTTTGTTAAGAATTATGGAAATATTGCAGCACCTCTCACTACTCTCCTAAAAAATAACTCTTTCACTTGGACTATGGCCGCTGCTCAATCTTTTCAAACCTTGAAGATGGCCATGTGCACCACTTCATTCCTGACCCTTCTTGATTTCATAAATACATTTGTCTTGGAATGTGATGCTTCGGGGAAAGGAATTGGTGTTGTCCTTATGCAAGAGGGTCAACCTTTGGCCTTTACCAGCAAGCAACTATCTGAAAGAAATTTGGGCAAATCAATCTATGAAAAGGAAATTTTGGCTATTCTGCATGTCGTTGATCTATGGTGCCCTTATTTATTGGGGAAATACTTCCAAATTAAGACAGACCATCAAAGCCTCAAGTATTTTTTGGAACAACGCATTTCCTCCTCGGAGCAACAAAAATGGGTGACTAAGATCTTTGGATATGATTATGAGATCATTTACAATAAAGGCAAAGACAATGTGGTTGCGGTTGCACTTTCCCGAAAATATGAAGATGAAGGATCCCTTTTTTCTCTTTCATTCATTGTACCAGATTGGCACCAAGCCGTTCACCAGGAATGGCTACAAGATCCCAAAAGTTCGCATCTGATCCAAAAATTGCAGTCCAAAGATCCAGCTTCCCCAAGGTACTCTTGGCTCCATGATGAGCTTCGATACAAAGGTCGTTTGTATTTAAGTAAACAATCAAATCTTAAATCCATGGTACTTTCTGACCTTCATGCTACACCCACAGTGGGGCACTCTAGGTTCATCAAAACCTATGACAGGGTCAAACGTTCTTTTTTCTAGGATGGTATGAAACATGACATTCATAATTTTGTCAGTGAATATGATGTATGTCAATGCAACAAGGGAGAAACAGTCAAATATTTGGGCACACTACAACCTCTTCCGATTCCACCTTCTATTTGGAGGGATATCTCTATGGATTTTATCACAGGCTTACCCAAATCGATAAATAAATTAGTCATCATGGTGGTTGTTGATCGCCTTTCCAAGTATGCTCATTTATGCGCTCTTCAACACCCGTTTACAACATCCACGATGGCTCAAATTTTCATGGATTAGGGCTTCAAGATTCATGGCATGCCGCACTCTACTGTTTCTTATCGCGACCCAACTTTCACAAGCAATTTTTGGCAAGAACTGTTCAAGCTACAAGGCACCCAATTGCACCTCAACACAACCTATCATCCCCAGAATGATGGTCAAATGAAAGTTGTAAACAAGTGTTTGGAAACATATTAGAGGTGTTTTGCCTCGAAAAAGAAAAATCAGTGGGCTCAATGGTTACCCCTAGTTGAATGGTGGTACAACACTTCATACCATACAGTTACACGCATGACTCCTTTTTAAGCGGTATATGGACAAAATCCACCTTCAGTTCTCTCATAATTACCTAGTGTCTCGAAGGTCCAGGTGATTGACCAAACACTTACAGTTTGAGAGTCTATTCTCTGTACCCTTAAATAGAATTTGTTCATGGCATAGAATCGCATGAAGCAACAAGCAGATCAAGGTCACTCTGACTATCAATTTGCAGAAGGGGATCAGGTGTTTCTTCGACTGCAACCTTACAAGAAAAATTACCTCAAGGCCGAGCATTGTCAGAAGCTAGCGCCCAAATTTTATGATCCTTATACCATTCTCAATTGTGTGGGACAGGTGGCCTATCAGTTAGCTTTTCCAAGTCATTCGAAGCTACATCATGTTTTTCATGTTTCATGCTTAAAGAAGGTGATTGGAACTAAGTTCCAAATTCAAACCAACCTTCTCGAGTTATCCAAAGAAGGATCCATTTGGCTACAACCACAAGCAGTTTTGGACTAGCGTGAGTGTTGCCTAGGTCAGAGAACCATGAAGAAAGTGTTATTCCAGTGGAAAGATACAACTCCAACAGATGCTACTTGGGAACCAGCGACCATTCTACAACAATTTCCACATCTCAAGCCTTGAGGACAAGGTTTTTTTTAAGGGGGCAGACATGTTAGGGTCCTAACTCGCACATAGGTAGAACAATATATTCGGATGTAATAAAGGTCAATATTCATAAGGCCTTGCAATAAAATAGAATAAGTCGAATGTAAGAAGACCTAATAGAAGCTTTCGCTTCTAGAAGGATCTTCCTCTAGATGCTTCTTTTGATAGACATATTTAGTATAAATAGGAGATGAGGGTATGAGAACCCTAGCTTGGATATTATTACAATAGATATCTGCTCGACTGGAGGTTTCCCCCTCAAAGAGGCCCATGAACATTTCTCTCAGAACCAAACTGTTATTTCTGTTGTTATTGTGATATCATTTCAATGTTATTGTGGTGATTGTTCTGGTTATATTGATGTTATTATGACATTTCTATCATTTTATTTCTGTTCTTCATACTTTTTATATCTGGTATATTACATGATCCTTCCTGTGATTTAGATCCATCAAAATATATGGTCTAGATCTTTGAGCGAAAGTTAGTCGTTTCTTCCTTCTTATTAATTTCTTTCCCTCCTATCTTTTGTCCGGTGATTTCTAGCACAAGTTCTTGACAGAAGAGGGTTTCCTCTGTCAGTATTGGTGATTTCTCTTGAAAAACCATTTTAGAGTTCTGAGTGAGAGGGACATCATATGCAAGAGGGGATAAGTTCTTGAAAAAGGAATCGCGGGAATAATTGCCTAGCACAGGGAAATCTATCGATGAGGGTTAATTTAGGGTTTCTAGATCAGTGACCGTATGTTTCAGATATCTCTCCCTATCAATTCTGATCATATTCTTGTATCCCCTCAGTGGTATCCAAAGGTGTGTCAGTCTGTACTAAAGTACCCGTTTAACTCCTCATACCAATCTCAACTTAGTAATAACCCATAGGCCTCTGGGATATCTACTACAATTATATCAATCACTTGCACAAACTTAGGATGTGTCGCTATCCTGATCATTACATCTCTGAGTTCCCCCATGACTTTGACCTAGGTTCTGTCTAGTTGTATCACATGTTTATCACTCTTGAGAGGGACTGCGTTTATTTTTTTACAGATAGACAGTGGCATAATGTTAGAGGATGCTCCCGAATCGACCAAACAATTGTGGAAGTTCCTATTGAAAACTTCAAACATCAAAAGGAACGGTGGGACAAAGGGTTTTCCCTTCTTATCTTCTGAGAAGGTATTACAGTTGGTTTATTTATTTGTTGTTCATTTCTTTCTGTATGGTTTTCTACTGATTTCAAATCTTGTAGAAGGAATTATTTTTGTCGAGGGATTCTACATATGTCCATAACCGATATATTAGCCTTCAACTTCTTAAGATATTCAACTAAGTTGTACTCCAGTTTGGGCGATTCTCGGGTATGGTTGCTAATAGGGTTCTTACGGGGAGCAAAAGGTTCTTTCGGGTGATCAGGAGATGACCTTTCCCCTAACGTTTGAGTGGTAGTAGGATCCTTTGAGACAGGAGGACCTTTACTTATCGTTTTCACAACCGAGACCTCCGCGGGTGGTTCTTGAACCTGAAATAGGTCATCGGAAGGCATAATTAGGTCAGGATCCCATATCAGCATGGTTGTATATTTTGGTGGATCAATCTCTTCCTGGTCAACAACATTTAACTGAACTGTTTGGTTTTTCGATCAGGGAGACTTCGTCTAGAAACCGATTGGCCACCAAATCCATGCCATGCACCCATTGAGGGCAGTCTCTTTTGGAGTGGTTTTCCTGATGATAAGTACAAAAAGAATCATATACAACATTCCCTAGATCAATATTCAAGTTAGTTGGGGGAGGTTCAATTTATTTGAACGATGGGTTCCTTTTAAATAAAGGCTTATAGGGCCTTTGGCCTTGGTTTCCTTCCCCTGTGTTTCTCTTCATGTCTATGATTTCGTTTGATAATTTCTTAACCATGCGTTGTAGATCTTCTATGTCTCCATCACCATTGTCGGGCATCTGTTCTTCTTGTTTCCCTCACAGTCTAGTCAGAAGGAGTCCTCTCCTGGGAGAGGGTTGAACTTCTTTCTTAACTAAAGATACCTGGCCTTCTTTACACCCTTTCATCTGGAATTCTATCATTTTATCTTCTTCAAAATTCTTATCTAGGGTTGGTTTGGCAGCCCTTTTCACAAACATGGAAATAGACTCTGGGAGAGCGTTAGCATAAAATTTGATTTGCAACTCCTGATTTGGTTTGGCTTTGGGATAGAATTTGTTCAAGATGGTTGTGAATATTTGATTGAAATATTTAACCTTTTCTTTTGAACTCATGGTGGTTGCGAACAATTCAACCATTAGAGCTCCTGTAGTGGTTTCTTTGGCAAATTTATCTAAAAAATCCTTCTGAAACTTTGTCCAACTAGTCATGGATCCTATAGGTAGGTTAAAATACCATGTGGAGGCTGAGTTCACAAAAGTGTAGGGGAACATCCTGCAAACTACATCTTCATGTTGAACGTTCATAAGTCGGGTCGCTAGTATAAATTTATTGATATGATATTCAGGAAATCCTGAGGTTTCTGGGTCAAACATAGGAAGTAACTTTTATGGATGTCGGGGAAGGTTATGGATTGGTCCCGAGAGCGCCAAAGTGTCTCTGGCCAACCAGGGTTGATTTTTCAGTGGTGGGTTTCCCCCTTCTTCATTATGGTTGTTGTTGTCCTCCATATATTCAGATTATGAGTTAAACTCCTCCTCTTCCAAAAAATTGTCTGGATCAGAGATGTTGTCGGCTGGCGTTTCAGGGATCAAATTAAGAGGATCTTCGATTAAGATGATTGTGAAATCTATTAGTTCTTCTACTATATTTACAAAAACCTCATCGGGAGTATTAACCATTGGTATTCTTACTTCTTTTCTTCAAGGATGTATCAGAGCTAAGGACAATGCACCAATCTGTCGGGCATATGCTCTTGTGATTCTTCTGAATTGATTTAATTCCTTGTGAGGGAGAGCGTAAGGTATGTCAGGGTACAATTTTTCTTCCTTAGGATGTGGTGAGTTACTCGTTTCAGGAGTACTCAATGTGTGTGGGATGTATTGGAAATGACTAGCCTTGCATGTGGGCTATATTGAATCTGCAGGCTATCTGAAATATTATGTGAAATATGTATTCATCCATTCATTCTCGAGCCCTCCTTCTAGCGCCAATTCTGTTGATGGGTCCTAAATCCCTTTAATTTAACAACAAGAACCAAACTTGCCACCAAGGCCCAATCAGACTCTGCAACATTTAATGGTGGAATGGTTCTCCAAATCTTGTGATCTGACCAATTAATTGATGGGATTTATGTTTTATTGCGAAGGTGTCTCCTTCATTTTGGACTTTCTCTTTTTGTATTTTATCTTAGGTGGGACCTATATAAGATTGTAAGCTAGTATAAACCAACTTGGCAACAAAATGGGAAAAGGTTCTAAAATATTGGCGAAGAGGCTGAGCTTGGGATAACATGCTACACAAACATGCAAGCGACAATTCCATACCACAGGCCTAGTACTAATACGTTAAGCATGTGAGCATCCAATTACTGTCTAAGATACTAATTATCAGAAAGAAGCCACACATGCATTAATATAATGGCAAGAAAAATAATTCACCTAGACTAATCATCCATCACATGATAACACAATGTTGGGATAGGGGCATACCTAGGGTTCAATGCTCAAGAGCACACCAACAAAACCCTAACTACCAGCCCTTTTGGAAACACCTGTGAAGCAGATGAAGTATCACCCGAGGTACAGGCAGGGGTGGTTGCAGGACTCAGGTGTCTATAACCTTAGTTGGGACACAGATCTGTGATTATCTTGCTTACAATGTACTTAGCATCAGTTATTCCTTAACATACATTCATTAATACACTTCGTAGAAAGCACAGAGCACCGCAGTAATTACTTAGATCTATCACTTAGCAATGATAAACAGGTTATACTTAATAGATTAAGCACTTAGCATCTTATGTATCATATCTAGCATGCATTCATATATCATAAGCACAAAGCATCAATATATCTATCTAAACATATCATAGCACTTGGCAAGAGTGAGACAAACACATCAACACAATACATAGAGTTATCGTGGTTCACCCCCACCCTGGGGCTACGTCCACAAAGTCTTCTTCTGTTATTATCTTCTATAAACCAAGTGACAACACAAAGCCTTCAAGATCCTACCCCACCTAGGACAAGAGATTTGCGCAGCTCACTAGATTCTCTTTCTCTAGGTAGATCCAAGCACTAAGTCCTCCCTTGACCCTTGCACTCGGCACTTACAATACTTACAGTAGGCACAGAGCTCTTACAGTCACACAGACATTTGATCACATAGATCTACTTTATGCACTAAGCCATTCACTTTACATCACACACCCCCCTTTTTCATACGCATCTCCTACCCTTCTATTTATACATACAAAAGGCCTAAATAAGGGTCAATATCCCTTTCCCATTACCATATGCCCAAAAAGCCCAAAAATCCCTAAAAAGGGGCGGAGATCCCATGATCTCCTGTTCGCCATGCACTCCTTCTCCGACTGGATGTCGGAGTACCGAAAATGGTCAAATATGACCAAGTATTCCTCAAACTTGGTCAAGGTCCAACAAGCTCCCAACACTCACCTATGACTCGTCCCGAGTTACTCAGGTCTGACCAGTTCCACTTCGAACGCCTCGAGCTTGGCTCGAGCTACTTTGACCTGTTGCTTTGAGATTTCCTCCTACTCGACAAACTCCTGGATGAGTGCGTTATTGACTGGTCTTTATAGGCACTGCTCTACTGTAATTACGACCTATTGTAGCTCTGTCCCTTGGTTCTCAATCTCTAAAAATAGTTTAAATGCCTTATCCTGCAAAGGTTGAAGTTGTTGTGTCACTTCCATGACCTTGCTCTGGATCATGTGGATCTGCTACTGTGTGACACGTTGCTCATGGGATCGCTTCATTTTCTCTATAGTTGATAGGGCCTTCAACTGCATCTGAAGTCTATCTGCATGTTTCTTCGCCTCTTGGAGCTACGACTCCAGTTTATGTAATTTTGGGTACTTGGTCAGGTTCTCATGTATCTGTGCACTTCTGGTACTTAGTTGTTTGCATTATTCAGTGAGTTCTTTAATCCTTTCTACTGTACCCCGGGCAGTTATTTCTCACTGGTCACGCTCTTCTTGCGGGGTACTTGGGATGATCTGAAGCTCTAATTCCATGACTCTTTGTTGCAGTTTCTAAATAACTTCAGCAAGCTTCATCACTTGACGGTCTAAGGGTTCTTCGGTCTTTTGTTCTAAGCCGGTCATAGAGAGAAATACTCTATTGACATCTTCTTCAATTTTGATCTTCTTCGTCAGAAGTTTCTCTTTCTCCTTTGGGAATTTTTCTCTGTCTCTATCAAATTTGTCTTGGATGGCCTCCTTCTCTTATTGTGCATCTCGACGTTGCTCTATGATTTCCTCCTATTCTTTCTTTAGGGCCTGGGTGGCCTGCGCTGTTACTTCTTTCTCTTTTCGAAGGTGTACTTCGACTATGTTGGCAATCCTATGGAGTTGAACTGATCCATCTCCTGCTTCTGTTGTTCCTTCTCATATGGGCATAGTGGAGACTATGCGGTTAGATTGAAGTGCTCGTTGCACTCCTTGGAGATCGGCTTCAATTCTGTCGTACATCGTCTGTTGCTTGGCCTCCTGCTTTTCTATAATTTCTTCTATGGCTTCATTCAAAGTTGCGAGGATAAATCTGAAGTCATCGGGGTTGAGCGTCGTCTTCATCTTGGTCACGGACGCTTTTGCTTTCTTCTTAGAGGAAGACTTCGAAGGTGACCCCTTTCTCTTATTTGGAACTTCGAATTCTTCTTCTGGTTTTTGTTCGACTTCCTCTAGGTCGTCATTATTACCTTCTTGATCGAGTTTGATGGAAGTTGTCTTTACAAAGTAGCTATCTACATCCTGAACCTCTTCAGACTTATTTGTTTCCTTTGTCTTCTTTGTCTTTTTCATCTTACTGGGCCCAGGTGTGTCCTGCGCAACTTCTGGGCTATCAATATCTAAAATGTCCACTAGATATGTTGGAACAAGGAGGTCTGCTGACCATTCCTTGGTGATTTCTTCTAGGTCTTCTTCGATCATATTATAATAGGACTGAAGTTGTTCTTGGTGTTCATCAACGCATGGAGTTAGGTATATAAAGTGGTGCTCTATGCTAAAATTTATCAAAGGCTGGAACCTTTGTAAAGTGTTTGGGGTTATGCGAGGTTCACCCCCTATAGCTACTTTCAGTTGGTTATAGTATCTGTGAAAAATGGAATTTGATTTCCACTGCTTGCTCATGTCTGTCGAGTACCATAAGGTACTGAACTTCGCAGCTAATGGTTTGAATGGGTCAAGGTCAGAGAATGTTGCGCCTTCTAGTAGCTCCCATGCAAAAAAGGTGAACAATATTAGTATCCAGGTAAAGTGGAATTCATGCCCCTAGTCATGGGCTTCTCTATAGTCAATTTCTAGCTGATTGACCAAATATTTTTCCCAATTCATTTGTAGTCCCTCCGCGCACTTCCCTGTGAGGTCAACTACAAAGCCGGATACTTGTGTAGGTCTATTCTTACATACCATCTTCCCTGCTATCATCTAACATGTGAGGCACACTGTGCCACTCTTGATATAGGCTACCTTGTAACCTCGCGCGCCTTTTTCAACATTTCCATAAGCCTCTTTAATCTTTTGTGAAAGAGCGCGGTCCGCGGTCTTACCAGGGTAGTACTCATGGGGGTTAGGGCCCTGCATGTTAATCCTGCTAATCCTATTGATCAACGCTAGATCAACAGTTATGCGATGATTTAACCACAGGTATCCTCCGTGGTAACTTGCTAGCAGCAATTTCACATAAGAAGTCACCTCCTGATGTCTACCGAAGTGCGGTATTTTCATAAAATTGAGCAGAGTAGACTGCGCAAGGTTCATCGTCCATTGTTGAGGGACTATATTCAAGTTCCATCCCTTAGTTCTCGTTAAGTAATTAGATGGTGTGAGCATGTTGTAGGCTTTACGGTCTCCCAGGTTGAAGTCGCAAAACTTCAACATTGTAACCTTGTCTTGATCTACGCGGTAGGTGCGAACTCCTTTCGGTAGATATGCAAGGACTAGGGTGTATTCAAAGTATCTAGGGACACTGTCCTTGTTAATCTCACCACTTAGAGGGGGAATGTAAGATGGTAGGATGGTTGGCACTAACTTCGTGTTGGCTGCGTCATCCCTATGCTTAGTTCTCAACTTTGCGCCGGCTCAAGATGTTCCAGCTCAAGCAATCGATGGGGAGGCTGCCACACCTCTCGACAACGAGGCTTGGACTCCAGTGGACATCCCTCTTTCCAACATGACTCTTTATGTCCTTAAGCTAGCAAGTACTTCTCTCACCGATTCTTCTGCTGCGCTAAGATCGTCAGACATGTAATCTCAGGATCATTGTCTCAGGTTGTCAATGGAATGTTGGTACCATAATCAGATAGAGAATAAAACTGGAGTAATCACTATTTCATAATGCGAGTATTCTGTAAGCTCAAGTTCTCAATTGGACAAAGTGTCTTACAGGCATGGCGCGATGCAATAAGTAAGTAACTCTGCAATGGACTGCTTGCAACGGATATGAGGCTTTCATTAACTCTATTCTATCCGTTCTGGTGCTATCAAACGGTCTAGTGGTAACCCATAACTACTTTTTGATCCGTTTCGAGCGATGGTCAAATGGGTATATCGATTCCAATGACTATATTGCTTCATCATGGTGAAGTACTCTATGTCGTTGTTCTGATATCTTGGTGAAGCTCCAATTCTGCAATTCTTCTTGCTGCGAAGTGTCCTCTATAACCTCTTGTAACCTTACAGTATTAGCCCTTTTCTTTCTTAACTTCCTAGCCTTCTTCCCAGTGATCCTCATATCGGTAATGCTTTTACCATTCTGATGTTTATCTTCTGTGGTCTTAATTACTTCGCATTGTGGAAAATCTTTCCTAGGGTTCCTTGATAATACTTCTTATGTATCAAAAATAGGTATCTCGATCTTCTGTGGATCCTCAAATGTTCTCTTAGCTTCGACATCTGAGTTGCTACTATTAAATATCTGCGATCTACTCTTATGTTCTTCAATCAAGTGTGCGATCCTTTTGGTCATAAAGTCTTTTAACTCTTGCTTCTTCTGTTCCAAAACTTTTTCTTCTTCTTTTTGTCTGGCTTGTTCTCTATCAATCCAACATTTTCCTATGAGCATGGTAAAAGGGGCATTGTCTTCAAAAAATTTAATGATCTCAAAGTCTTCCTCTGTCGAAGTTCCATTGACAGTCATAGGTATCTGGGTGAGCCTTCCACATAGGTTTACTAGCTTTCCTCTGAAGAAACTTGTTCCTCCTAGGGAAGGGATCATGGCAGGCTTTCCTATAGCTGCCCAAGTTCTTTCTAGCATAATGTTCACTTTTGTTTCTTCATCAAGAGTAAATTCAATGTCAAAGTCCCCTATTCTTACTTAGATTTGCTCCTTTTCTTTGTAGATCTCTGATAGCCTAACATTTCGGTGGTCATTCAAGGTATCTTTCATCTATAACAATATCTTTTTTGATTCTTTCTGGGTTTCTGCTATAATCTTGGTCTCTTGATCTCCTTCAGGGTTTTCTTGCTCCATATTCATATTCTCAAGCCTAGCAATCATTCTAGGGAAATCCAATACTTCATGGTCCATAGCCTTACAATAGAGGCAACTAGGTCTTCTCCCAGGGCATTCCTTATCAAGATGTCTCGGTCTTCTGCAACTATAACAGAGGATTAATCCTCTTTTTCGTTTAGATGTTCCCCAACTCCTTTTGTACTACGCACCAGGATCATGGTGACTAGCCTGCAAAAAACTCTTTCTAGGATCTTGCATCCACTTGTTAGTCCAAACATTCTTTCGATGCATAGATATAACATATCTATCACTATACTTATCAGATCTATTCATATCAAACTTTCTTTCATCTATTAATGCCCTAGTTTTGAAGCTAGGACAAAATCTATCAAACATACCTAAATCCATGCTTTAGAAACAAAATTTTCCACTTATCTTACTTCTATAAAGCACAAAGCTTCCAGATCTAAGACTTTTAACTATTCTTACCTTTATCAAAGCACAGAGCTTACATATCTTACCTTTTTCTTGAAGATCTGACCTCTTTCTTCGCATATCTGACTTATTTTCTTCAGATCTGACATCTTTTCTTCAGATCTGACCTCTCGTTCTTTAGATCTGACCTCTCTTATTCAGATCTGACCTCTCTTTCTTGGCACAAAGCTTCACAGGTCAAACAGAACACTGCGCACTAGGGCAACAGATCTATGCACATAGATTATTTTGCATAAGGCCTTTTCTTCTTCAGTTCTCATCAATCACAGTTTCAGGTCCCGACAATGGAACCATTTGTTGGGACAGGGGCAGACCTAGGATTCAACACTCAAGAGCGCACCAACGAAATCCTAACTATCGGCCCTTTCGGCAACACTTGCGAAGCAGATGAAGTCTCACCCGAGGTAGAGGTAGGGGTTGTTGCAGGACCCAGATGTCTGCAACCTTAGCTGGGACACAAATATGTGATTATCTTTCTTGCAGCGCACTTAGCATCAGTTATTCCTTAACATACATTCATTAATACACTTCGCAGAAAGCAGAGAGCACTGCAGTAATTACTCAGATCTAGTACTTAGTAATGATAAACAGGTTATACTTAATAGATTAAGCACTTAGCATCTTATGTATCATATCTAGCATGCATTCATATATCATAAGAAAAAAGAATCAATAGATCTATCTAAACATATCAGAGCACTTAGAAAGAGAAAGACAAACACATCAGCACAATACACAGAATTACCGTGGTTCACCCCCACCCTGGGGCTACGTCCACAAAGTCTTATTCTATTATTATCTTCTGTAAACCAAGTGACAACACAAAGCCTTTAAGATCCTACCCCACCTAGTACAAGAGATCTACACAGCTCAATAGATCCTCTTTCCCCAGGTATATCCAAGCACTAAGTCCTCCCCTGACCCGTGCACTCAGCACTTACAATACTTACAGTAGGCACAGAGATATTACAGTCACACAGACGTCTGATCACATAGATCTACTTTATGCACTAAGCCATTCACTTTACATCACACACCCCCCTTTTTCATACGCATCTCCTACCCTTCTATTTATACATACAAAAGGCCTAAATAAGGGCCGATATCCCTTTCCCATTACAATATTCCCAAAAATCCCAAAAATCCCTAAAAAGGGGTGGAGATCTCGTGGTCTCCTCTTTGTCATGTGCTTCTTCTCTGACTGGATGTTGGAGTACTGAAAATGGTCAAATATGACCAAGTATTCCTCAAAACTTGGTCAAAACAATGATTCATCTTCATCATTAAAGAAAAGAACTGTAAACATTGCATCAGATAACGTAACAATAGATTTAATATCTCTTACTCATTACAACATCCATTCATGAGATGAGATAGGAAATAGTTCTTCTCCATGTCCAATCACACGCGCATTTGATGAAAATATAACTTCTCTCTGGTCCAAAAGGACTTCTCTATTAAATGTAGCTCGGAAATAGTTCTTAACAAAACCAAAATAGAGAGTTTCTTGCAACAACCATCGACCCCTAACTAATTGGTCGATGCTCTTATTTATAACATACAATTCAACTGAAAATAACAGCTAAGTGTAGATAAGTAAACCAAATTTGCCACGTGGCATTCTCTTCTAACAGTTTTTCTAACAGTCAACTCAAGATATCACTTGAAAAGGTGAATTTTCTCATACTCTGACCAAATGATGAATAGCTCCTCACAGGTTTGCCCATATGGAAATCTGGGTTGTTCCATCAAGAGTGCATAAATCTCTCTGATCTCCACCACATGCACTCGATATTTGACCAAACTAGTACTTAAGTGGTGAAGCACAGCCTGAGCACTGATCAGATGTTCCATAAATTGTTACACTTGTCTTATCACTGTGTCAGTCACCTTTGCTAGTCTTTTAGCCCATGAATAATCTTGCTTGGCATGTGATTTGACTATTTCATGCAAGTAAATGAAATCATCGAGTGTGTTGAAATCGAACAGTCCGATATCTTTCATCACTCGATTGATCTTAACCCAATGTCTCTCACACTTGGACCATTTCCCTTGAATTTCTCGGTGTGGTTCCCAAGACATTTTGGTCCAATACTCGGCTAATATTTTTATGCGTTCAAGATTAATTTCACTCAACACCCGGATGTCGTGTTCTTCTTTATCTCGACCCTACTGGACTGCACCAATGTAGTCGATTCTTTCTGCAGCTTGCTATGTTTTTTCTTACCATCGCTCCATATCCTTTCACGTTGCAAGTGCCATGAGAGTATCCTCCTAGAGTTCAACAATTCTTGTGGTAAATAAGTGTCACTCGTTTTTGAACTTGCTATAGGCCTCCTGGAACTTCCTCCTTAAATATATTGTGACCTGTGTGGTGTCTTGATACTTAGACAAATGGTTCAAATGTTCCAATTCTTTCAATGCGGTAGCCATTTCTTTTTCATCCTCTTTTTCTCTATCTAGGGTGGCATCCGAGATCGCTCTCCATCCTTACCACTAGAGAGGAAGATTTGATCCAATGTAATCCTCCTTTTCTTGGTGGTCCATTGGAAAATAGCCTTCCTCTTTCGATCATAGGCGATCACATATATAATGGCTACCTCATTCACGGGTTCGGGAATCTGATGATCACCCCATGTGACTATGTTTCCCAGACTTCTGGTGGTGTATATTTGTTCAATATCCATTTCTTGAACTTCCTCATTTCTCTCCAAAGGCTCGGCCTCTATCTATCACTTTTTGGGAATCTGATTATCAAGAGAAATAGAGGCGTCGAGAGTAGACTCGATACTTACTTGTTTATTGGCCGTTGAAACGTCGTTTTACTTTTGTGGGGATCCTTCCTTTGTCTCGTCCAGCTCTGAATTGTCCTCTGGATTGTTTGCACAAGTCTCTAGTGCATTGAGATTCTTTGTGTCGAGGCCACTCTCAGTTTTTTTTTCTTTCTATGGAACCTCCTTGATTTGGACTTCAGGAATAGGAGAAGATGTCTTATCAGGTCCCTTTTCTTATTCGACATGCATAGGGGTCCTGAGAGATACCTCTAGGCTCTCATCATCATCATATATATTTATAAACTCACTCAATGGGTTTGACGTGCTTGTTTCTACTGGTACCCAAACTACTTCTGGCTGAGTCACCACACCTACTGGTGATCCAACTAGTGGTGTTATGAATTAAAGGTCATCCAACCCACCAATTTAATCAACATCTATAAATTCTGGGCTGCTTGTACCTACCTGGATTCTCTCTGGGTTATCGACATGTGATCATGTCGTTTCTGATAGGTCTGAGTTAGTTTGTAACTGATCAAGCACCTGATGTGCCCATTCTAACATGAGAATTCCCCTTTCCTATGCATCCTGTACCAAATGGATAACTCTATCTTGTGTAGGTGCTATCAAGGGGGCTTCTGCTGCTTCGGTTGTTTCAAGTGCTATCCTTTAATCTATGGCCCTGAGAACCCCTTGAGACGATTGTTCCAGGGGTGTCACTTTCTCATCTAGGCTCATGTCCTTAAACCTGGTCACCTTAGGGTCTTCCATCCTCACCATTACCTCATCCCAGTTTTGAGCATTTTTGGTATAGATATCATCTTAAAACCTGTCATGGGTGTATGGCCAGCAGGATGATACTTGTGATGTGTGATTCAAGACCATACCCTTTGGGTCATGCTTGCAAAAACGGCTAGTCTGAGATCAAAACTCCAATTGGATTAACCATTCTTTCTTGGCTTGCGTGGTGTCTTTTACCATGTATAAACCTATATTAAATCCATAAGGTATGAATGCTCGCTTCTTATCTTTCAGCAGAGTATCATTGTAACTTTGCAGGATGGTCTGATAATAGATTTCCCCTACTACTATTCTATCAGTGTCATACATAGGTAATAGGTGTGGTTCTTTGGTGGCTCTGAAAACCTTGATGTAGGTATCGCACTCATCCAAGTACCAATGGCCAACTTTTGATATAATCCTTTTGGCCACATTCAACAGCCTTGGGCACTCTTTCTTGAACAACAAAAAATCAATACGTGCGATAAATTGATCGTATATGAGAGAGTAGGATTTCTTGTACCTGTTCCCCCATAAGATGTCGAAATATACATGGACCGGGAGTTCTGAGGTGTTCCAGCTCAAGTTCATTCCAGCAAAGGCATTTATGGCATAGATGACGTCCAATAAATAAGAAGCCATGTAGAAGGATGAGGTTTCTCCTTCTTTCAGCGTTTGAGCTTGTTGTATGCAAGTGCTCAACTATTTGGAGATGATGGAACCCCAGTTAAAACCTATTCTAAAAATGGATATAGTATAAGCTAGAGGCATCCAAGCCTCTGAAAACCTGGAGCAATATTTCTCCCCATGCAATCGACAAAGGAGGACCATTAGATAGATATACGGCTCCCTTAAGTTGGTCGTCGAGTACCAACCGAAGGTCTAATTGGTAAAAATTTTATCCTCTCTCCACCACAAATCCATCACCTTGCTGGTGTCTTGTTTCTCATAGAATCTCATAACAAAATCGATGTTCAACCGTTCCTTCGGCTCTCTGAGCTTGTAGTAATTTTGAACCTCCACTAGAAGGAAAACCCCGAAACACTCACCATTGTCGTCCTTAATCAAACATCTTTGTGTGTCAGTGTGATCGATAAGCCACTTCAGGAGTTCTGTGCAGAGGTATACTAGAGTTCTGGTCACTACTATGTGCAGATACACCTTTCGAACATTCGGTAGGACTTCATCATCGAGTTTTCTTATATTGGGATCATTGTGCAGGGTATATTTAGGGAATTCTTCCTGCTTGATCTTCTGGAAGGGTTCTCCCCAGTGCTGGAGTACTATCTTGGTCCCTATGATTTCCTCTGTGTCTCCAAAGGCTAGGAGCTGAACGAAAACATTCTTGGTAGATGTCTTGATGACGGGCACTGAATTTGGAGCGAATTCCAATTGTTTCATGACCACTGGGGAAGAACCTTCTCCCACCTCTGGTTTCGTTAGCTTCGGTGCTCTTGGAGTTTTCCTGGTGGTTAGTTTTCTCAAAGACATTGTTCTTGCAAACAAAACAATCCTTTAGGGTCAGCATACAGAGAAATATTGGATCATAATGTATATGTGAGGTAAAAACATAGCAAAATCCATACTATCACATACCTGTAACACTTGCTAAACTCTGTGGTTTAATACTCTCGGGATATTGGAGACTTCTTCTGGAGTGATCTCCTCTCTCCTCTATCTGACCTGAACTTCTTTGCATGCAAAATAATCTTGTTTACAATGGCTCAAAATAATTTTATGGGAATATCTTACTAGTCATATCAACCAATTAATCTGGGTGATGAGTGAAATTCAAACAAATCTACAACCGAATCTCTACAATTTAATTCATTGTGGGTTGACGACGAAGGTGTAGAGGGTGATGTGTTATATCGGCAGGTTCAAATGGTCCTTTTGATTCACACATGAATTAGCAACTAATGCGAGATTTTGGAATTAATTAGCCCTTTGAATGTGTCGCATCTAGCGTTAAAACGTCCCATCATGTCATTTTCTGAGTGGTCGGGTCAGGGATCGGTCATGCGTGGTGAATGTTTAGTTGGAAAACTCTTGTTTAGAACTTCTAACACCGATTTATTTTTTCATACAGAGCTGACATGGAAAAACTAACCCGGGGTGCGACTCGGGCTTCAGGAAGTGCTAACGACTCAAGGGAAAACTCGATCATATGTTTAACCTCTTTGGAAAGGACACATGATAGTTGGGGGCACATGGTTTGATCGTGTATCCCAATCGGAGTTGGGATTTTCAATAAGATGCATGTGTCAAAATAAACCTAGGAATTATGATGCCGAAAAGTATCGGGGTTGGCGGTCAGAGGGGGGAATAAACCTGTCACGCCCTTTCTATGGACCTACCTTCTCAAAAATCTCATCGATGCTGAGATTTTTGGGGATCAGTTATCACTGATTCTTTTCTTCCTTCGTAAGCGCTTACTCCATCAGCCTTTTGTCAATGTCTAAGGGATCATTCATCGACAATATCCTTAGTGAAGCTCATCGCGAAATAAAACTCTCATCTTCCGAAGTCGACGAAGATTGGTGCTCAACTACCTTGGTTCTCTTGAGCAATTTCCTTTCATGCTTAATGCTTTCCGATGCCAAATTTATTAAGCACGTCGGAGAAAATCTTTGGCTGTCAATTCTTTTAATTAAAAGTTAGTGTTTTTAAGTTAATCAAAGGCAACATTTTTCATACTAGAGTAGAATCAGGCAGTGCAAAAGATCAAGTGGTACCCAAAAAGTAAAATTTGATATAGGCTTTTTGCAGTGTGTTGAGTGCTCAACACAACCCTAAAATCCAAAATCATCCCTATTGGTATTGTGCTTCAAGTTTCTATATAATGTTTTGTGGTTGATTTAAAGTGTTTAATCATCCAGGAAATTAAATTACAACAATAAAAATGAGAATTGGTGAAACCCTAAGCTAGGGTTTTAACCCTAAAAGGTGCATTCTAACACTACCCTAGATTATATTTCACCTGTGGATTGTTTATAAAGGATAAAACTGGTCCAATTTGAAACATATAATCAAGGGATAACTCATGTATATTATTGGTTCTTGATTTGTGTAACAATATCTCACTTTTGTGCAATAAAAGGTACTTATTCCATCATTTAAAGAGTGGTATTATAATGTTGGTTTGTATTTCTATTGTAGATCTTTATTTGAGCTCTCAACACTTATTTATTTATCCCCTAACCCTCTCTATAGTGTAGTATTTATTTCCCTAATCTTTGGTTGAATACTCTTAAAGCATTTGTCTACTTACACACGAGTCTATCTAACGTATATTGAGGTGTGTAGTTGGTAGGATTGGGACACCCCCTTGTTCTATAGGATCTGACCTAAAGTGAAAGAGAGATCGTGCTAAGGTGACAGTGGTGCATTTACCGTATCATGCTATCCCCATAGCATCCCCTCAAGGGATGCTAGTTTGGGTTGTAATAGGTTGCAGAGGTCATTGGGAAATTTTCTAATTGGTTATGGTCTTATGGAATATCGATTAACTTACATGAGAGTGAAAAATGTCTCTCTAGTAGATAGAGGAAGCCAATATAAGATTACTACTACTGAAAAATGGATATTGCAAATAGAAATTTGGGGGATAGAATTGATACCCAACTTGCAAAACTCTTGATTATTCATGCGTTTCATATTTTTCATGATAATATATGACTATTACCACAAAGAATTATTTCAAGACTGTTAGGAAAATTGAAACTACTTATGGAATAATTCAATTGATGGTGTTGTCTACAATACTTCTAGACTATGAGGACATTTCCCTAAAGTGGGATGTTGTTATTTTAGATCTGAAACAATAATAAAACAATGCTAAAATAATTAGAACAAATTTGTAATTATAGCAAGGTGAAATACTAATGGAAAATCTCAAATAATAATAACAACAGATTTGAAATTATAATAACAATAGATTTGAAATTATAGCAGGGATTTTCCCTCTTTTCTGATCTAAATGTTATATGTATAGATTATGTTTCTAGATTTTAAATTGGAAGGTTCAGAGGCCCTAACTGTTAGATATTTCATTTGATACCATGTGTAATACCCCAAATCAAATCATAATAATAACAGTAGCACTAAGAAAATCCTTCAATTATTAATACAAGGTCGATGGTACAATTTTGCAACTTTGGAACGGGGGAAAATGAACCTGCTTATAAAGTGAAAGAGTTTTAACTTGTTAGTATCCATGTAGTCCTTAACTACATTTCCACATCCCCTTGAGGTTTTAGATTCTATTGAATTTCTTGCCTCTAGGCATTTGATACTTGCCTCTAGGTTTCAGAAAAATCATGAGCACTTCCTAATTTCCTGTGTTTTAACAAAGGATGGATATGGCTCAG
This sequence comes from Picea sitchensis, assembly GCA_010110895.2. Lineage (NCBI taxonomy): Eukaryota > Viridiplantae > Streptophyta > Pinopsida > Pinales > Pinaceae > Picea > Picea sitchensis. The sequence continues at coordinate 12,843 of SNQJ01S0003163.1, read as the reverse complement.
AAACAACATGGTAGATTGTTTTTGTATCTGTAGCAAGAGAGAGATCCAATTCACTCAACTCTAAATTCTACAATTATTGTAGTATTGATTCTCTAGTAGACCAACCAATGTATTTTAATAATTTGAAGGAGACTGTAGAAATAAATAGTGCACTTGCATTTTCTAGAATGGATTCAGGAACTAGGATATATAATTTTTTTATTAGGTGTTAACAGAATATAATTGTCAACTGGGAGAAATAAGAAACATAATTGATGGAAAAAACTTTCAGTTATCAAAACAAAGACAGACATCATAGTGTTGAGTCCTCAACAAACCCTTAAATTTTTCAATTTTTGGGTACCACTTTTCATTTTAATTATTCTACACCTCCTTTTGGGTTTACATAGGTTTCATATTTATCCTTTGATTAAATTTATGCATTTTTCCCTTTGTTTTCTTTGCATTTAAAATCTCAAGAAAATACAAAACAAACTTCTCATGTTTTGCATCAGGAAAGAAAAAACAAAGAAAGAATTGAAAAACGAGCAAGTCGCAACCTTCTACAAAGAACTCTCGATGAGCTCATTGAGGGATGGGGAAAAATAAGTCTAAAAGAAGTGTCTATAATAATAATCAAGGGAAATTTGTGCACATTTTGAAGTGGAACAAATTTCATCGATCGTTGTTAAGACATTGATCATCGACATAATGTGTTAGCGTCTCCAGGAGTCAAAGGATTTCACCGATCGTCAATACACCTTCAGCGTAGTAAAAACTTCGGGTAAGTCCAGCACAAAAAATATAGAGTTCTCCCGTTGTCGATGAATTATGGGATTCAAGAAATCAATTTTAGTCGTCGATCATGTATAAGGGAAAAACTCGACCATTGATGTTTACCACCAAGTATTGTTTGTTTCGATGACTAGGTTGGCCACGTCACCTTCCACACTTGCCATGTTACATGCCACGTCTCTGGCCACGCAGACTAACTGTACTGTCATGACACCTTACACGTAATCCTTTGAAACTTAGATTCCACATTATCATGTACGGTAATGAAGTCCAGCCTTGGATTTTTGTACCAACACGAGAAGAGTGTAAGGGTCAGAGAAAATCGTCGATGATAATGCACACATCGACCATCAACAATTTTTAAACGTAATACAACACTTAACATAGACGATTTTAGGGGCTAAATTTCGTTCATGGGCTATTTTACATGGTTTTTCCAAAAATTAGATTCGTTATTTTAAAAATGATTCGCCCAAATTCTATAGGATAAAACCATTTTACCTTTAAAATCGCCAAAAATTTATAAAAACTATATAAAATCCTTAGAAATTTGAATATTTTTACAAAAATATCGCCAAACATTTATAGTTGGCATATGAAGGATTAATAAGATTCACCAAGGTTTCTATATTTTAAAATAAATTTCCATCCTTAAAATCATCCCTGCTTAACATACGTGTTTTCTCCGATGTCAATACTATAGAGAGATATGGATCATTCTTTTCCCTCTGGGTCAATCGAAGTCATCCATCCATTTAAACACAGATCTAGCCGCCAGATGGAGATTATGTCTAAAACAACTTGTGCATAGGATTACCACTAGGTTTGATACGATTCCATAACTGTTAATTCAAAGGTTAGGATAACCAATGAACATGAAATACCAGTTTCTTTCTGTCTCATTCCCCTTAAAACCCATGATACACGAATAGTTTGTTTAAGGATCCCTCGTTGAACGATCATCGACGTCAGTAAGATGTTTTCAAAGGAAAATGACACTTAATGAATTCTCCTAATCTCTGATACTATGCATCGATAAACTCAAAATAAGAAATCCACGATGAACTAGGAACAATGAGCCTCTTTGTCGTTAACTCGCAGCACATTAACTCCCAAGTGTGGCATAGATTCTGTTTTGATTTCTGAAAATTACAAAGATCATGTTTTACACCCTCCAATTAAATACTAGACGTGACAAGGTAAGTCTATGGGATCTATAAATTAGAATATGTAATACCATTTCTCTTCCAATTTCGCATTTTTTTCAGGAAACATTCCTTTGGATCAAGAGAAGGAGAGAAAAGTCACCGACGAGCCTGCCCCAGTGTCGGTTCATGGAAACACTAGTAAGACCAGGTTATCTGCAAAGAAGGTAAATGTTAAATTCTGCTGTGAATTTTTTATGTGTTATACATCGCCAATGTTTTTATTATTTTCTATAATCACTTGTGACTCATAGTGGCATTCTCATGCAGGAAAGATGCCTCCTTGAAGGTTAGTAACTGGGTACTCACCAAGGACACTGAAAGGGAAAGAGTCATAATTTGGTGAAGGATCGAGTCCAGCAATAGCAAGAGAGTTGGAATAAGCACCAAAAGTAGAACCCGTGATTCGAATATCAACCAAGAAGTAGTTTGTTCAACCACCAGCATTTGGAGATACAAAGGCAAGCACCACATCTAAGGTCCTCCTTCCACTTTGGGGTGGTCTCTATAACAAAATTCATTAGGAATATTTTCCAAACTCTATGCCTCACAGTGTCCTAGGGGTTAGGGAACTAGATGACCAAGTTTTTTCAAATATTAGATGGTCGTCCTTACACAGGGTGGCTTGCCGAACTCCCGTTTTTCCTTGCATAGAGACCCTAGGATGGATAATTGACCATACAGAGACCGAGAAATGTGTAATAAATAATTTGGAAGGTGAATGTGTTGGTGTATTCCTTCTGGTATAGATTCAAAATTATTACAAGATTAGATACCCTGAAGAAAGACTGAATAATAATTTTGTGGTTAAGTTCTATGAGTGACATAACACCGGCCAATTATTAGCTTCCTGGTGGAGGGAGGACAAGAAATTATTGAACAGGACCACTGGCTGGTACAACACAACAAATCTTAGGGAACCATACATGTACTTAATGTTGTTGATCTGTCGATTGTATGAAGAAAAGGATTGTTCAATATTTTCAAAATCCTGGATGTCCCTGGCATATACGGTCGTGATCTCTAGATAAATTGAGCATCACTATTCAACAGGATCAGATAACAAAAGGTGAGACACCATCATTTTTTATGGAATATTTCTTGTTGGATGTAATCTCTGCAAGAATTTTTTTCTCAGGTATGAATCTAAGGTGGCATATCGTTGAGTTACCTATACATGTGTATTTTATCATCCTATGAGAAAAAAAGTATAAGAAATTTTACACTTTATATGCGATGATTTCATAGCTAGGAAACATTTTATTATTTTTAGAAAAAATTGTCCAAGACTTTCAGTAGAAGCAAAGAAAATGATATCCAAAGTAGTTCATTGGTATCTGGAAGAGAAGAACACTTATATCAGGGTTTTTGGAGCTATCTATGCTCCACATTTACTCCCGGCTTGTGTCCTGGACCGTTTGGTGTTGGGGGAAATATGCTACCAGACCATTTTACAAGGTTTCAATGCCTCTCTGGTGAAGGACAAGAAGAGGGTTTTTATACCCTATGGTTTCCATATTGGATATTATATAATCAAAGAAACCATGCAAGTCAAGAAAGAATGTCTGAACCATTTGGAATACAGGTTCCCTATAGACCAGTTTCATAGACATGATCCCAAAGGGCTAGTACCCCAGCATGCAAGGAAAGTGGAGTCACATTGGTATTACGACCATGATAGTTATGAAGATGAACTCTTTACTAAACATTCTCAAGACTGGGAAGAGGTTATTCAAAGAAAATCAAACCCAAAAATTACCAAGTTTAAGGTTATGTCATTGAAAGAACAATTTGCAACTGTAGAGCACACAGAAGAGGCAGCAATCAGAGCACGAGATGAAGTTAGAGAAGTGGAAGAAACAAAGTTAGGAAGAAGAGGAACAATGCTCCTCTCTAAGTCATCAATGGTTATGCAAACGATGCTACAAACCCCCTTTATTCTAGCCTTAGAACCTCCAAGGATTGTCCCAGTTGAGACAGATACTCATGCAATTGAGCCAAATACTACTGAAGCATGTCCACCAAAGAGGATCATCACTCAAGATGCCTCAAGTTCGCTACAAACCCAAGTGGAGCAACCTACAATAGCTATAACGCCACAAATATCATCAAGGACACCAGCCAGAAAAGGTATACCCCATTTCCTTATCGATTTAATAACCATATATGATGATGATGAAGGTTCAACAACATCTTACATATCCCTAGTACCTATCACTTATGAGGAAGCGCCGAGAGAAATGGTTGCCCCAACCTTAGGAGGAACATTACAGAATCCACAAAGAAGGGACATAGCAATTGAAATCACCCAGGGTAGCAGGACTTTTCCACAGCCAGAAACTCAACCTTTAGATGAGGCAAGGTCACCTCGTAATGATGGGGATATTGGTGATGAAAAGTCCAAAGTATAAAATACATTCGGAGAATAAGGGGGATATGAACAACAAGAAAGTAATGTCTCATCAATAGAAAATACAGTGAATGTAGGCTTTCCATCCAATTCTCCACCTTAGAAAGTAACACCACCACATGTAATTGACCAACAAAGATCCTCGTGACCAAAACTCACAAGGGATGTTCCCTTTGAAGAATTGAGAGAGACAACCAACAATAAAGAACAATCACCTATAACTGCCACACAAGAGAAGACATTAACAAAAGAAGGTAGTAGTCAAGTACCTACCATGGAAAAAGGGAAGGAACCTGTTTTGGAACATTTCTATACATCAGGGAGCTTGGGAAATAACCTATCTTGAGGAGATCAACAAATTCTTGAACCTGTTGATAAGGTTTTTGATGTGAAATCTATCTCTTATGAAAAGAAAAGAAACGCGGTGATGAAAATAACTATCAAAAGAAGGAGGTTCACTTTAGATAGTGATATGTTCGTAACCATAGAAGAAACTTTATTTGATATAGAAAATACCAAGGTAAGTGAGTTGCTTGGAGTAAGTATGGCTATAACTAATGCCACCTTTGATATAGATAAAAGGGATGAACGAGAAGCTACTACCATGAGAAAGGAGTTAGAGAATCTTTGACATCAAGCGGAGTGTTATCAGGGCACCACTCAGGAAATAATACTTCTTAAAGGTGATTTCATGGAGGTGTACACTCGATTCAAATCAGAAAGAGATCTTTTCACGGCTCGGATAGTAGATTACCATGAAGACACTCTTATGGGCCTAGTGACCTACAAAGACATGTGACGATGTTATGAAAAGGAATATCAATATTTGGAGCGGATTGAGTACATTAGACAAGTGCAGACGGGTAGAGACACAAAAGAACATGGTATTCGGGTACTCACAGATTATAGTATCACCAGAATACACAGGGAAGCAAAAAACTGGATGCAAATGGTACAAGAACCTCATTAGAAAATTCAAGAAAGATGGGAATAATGTGTGAAGAGATGGGAGAAAATAAATAAGGAAATGAGGGATATCCATCTACCAGAGTTCGACCAACCTAAGGACTTCACAGACTTGCGTGACATAGTCAGGAAACACACCGAACTAGACCAAGATTCTAAATTAGAAACACTCTTGTGCTAGGATAGATGAATAAGTTCATGAAGCCCTCGATCAGAGCATCGACAATTTTGCAGTGGTTAAGTGCCAAGATGGATAAATACAAGAAACGTGTGGTGGATATGAAATATATCCTTAGCGCACCAATGGACCAACACATGTTTCCTTATGCCCACACATGTGAGGCACTCTTTTTCCAGTGATTAGAGTATGAGAGGAATAATCTGTTGCAGTAGAGCATCCAGACAACTAGAGGTAATAGGAGAAGGACATGTGGATTAAGTCTACTTTTCTTTTGTTTACTTGATAAGATTCAACATATTAGTTATTTTTAGATAATTTACTTTTATAAATAAAGGAATCAACCATGTATTAGGGGAGATGGTTTTTTGCATAGAAGAGGAGGATTTTATTTTGTAAGAGAACTATTTATCAGACAAAGATTATTGAATTCAAAAGTTCTGCATAGAACCAGAAACATTTTTTTATCTAAAACATGAATGTGATTGAACCTGTGGATTGTTTCCATTTTCAACTCAATATTTGTTGATGTATTGAGTAAGATCTGTTATGATTATTTATTAAGTTATCTTAGAATGATTTGAAGTTCTTTATTTCAAACTGATGAAATAAAATCGAAAATGTTTAACATGTTATGTGTGGTAATGTGTGATGATTTTTTTTTCCAACCTCTATTATATTGCATGCGTACTCTTTTTTCAAACTTTCTCTCAAATGATATCTAATGGCATGGAAAAGTGATGGTATTATTACTAATCTAAACTTGACATAGTTGTCGTTTGTATACCGGGGCACAAAGGTTATCCCAACGCTCATTCTTCTCCCATATAGATCATTTTTATGTTATTATTACTTGTCTTTCAATACATTATAAAAGACATGATAGAAGAACCCAAAAGAGAACTGCTTTATTAGGAGGAAATATTTGAAAGGTACATATATATATCACTGTTATATCCCATAGAAACTTTTCAGATCATTGATATGGATAATTATACTACTATTAAACATTAAGAGACTAATTGGGCCTCATTGGCGGGTATAACTCGTATTGTTGATTCAAGGGGAATTCCGACCCCTCAACAGAATTGGCACTAGAAGGAGGGCCTGGTGAATGCATGGTTAGCCGCAACGGTTTTTTGAACAAAAAATTATATCAAATAGCCTATATAATCAAAACATCCCACATGTATGGCTAGTCCTATCAAGTATATCCCTAATACGGAAGGTACCCCAACCACAAGTGAGTCACTGTAAGAGGAAGACGGTTCACACCTTCACCCATAAATACCCTACACAATCCCCCACAATAGAGTCAACGCATTTAGAAGGATTGCTTGGGATTACGCTCGAAAGATCGAAGAATTACCATTAGCTTCATTTCTTCCCTGCACAAAGAAAACTACTAGACCGATAGTTGACACTCCAGGCCATACCTTTGTTCATACGGTTGAAGATATGATAGATTTTTCCCTTACTAAAATTGACCAACCCCTCAGTTTCATTCTTGAGACTCCTCTTGTAACCCCACCCACAATTACTTACTCTGACGTAGAGGGTTCAAATTTTGGAGGATCAAGTTCCAATTCATAAAACTCAGACATCTAGTTTGATAACATGGGAGACAACAACGAGGAAGTCCCAGAAGTTAATGACCAGTCGTTAAACAACCATCCATGGCTGGCCAAGGATTCCTTAGCCTTACCAAGAAGGTTACATCATTTTCTTAGGCACCCAGAAAAACTTCTTCCAAAATTCTACCTTGAAACCTCCAACCTACCCGAAGATCATATCAAAAAATTCATACTAGCAATCAGGTTAATGAATTTCCAACATGAATACGTAGTATGCAGTTTGTTCCCCTACAAATTTGAGAACTCAACTTCAACATGGTATTTCAATCTCCCCATTGGTTCTATTAGCAATTGGATGAAGTTCCATAAATATTTCCTTGATAAATTTTCCGAACAAATGAGTATCGAGGCCCTAATGGCCCAAATGTTTGCTGTCACCATGGGCCCTAAGGAGAAAGTCAAGGACTTCAACCAACGTTTCACCTCTATGCTCAAAAAATTTCAAATAGATGCCAATCCCACTCAAAAAATACAAATTGAAGTGTATGTTAATGCATTACCAACATCTATTTCCATGTTCGTAAATACGACCGCTAAACCAACTCTGGCCGAAAACTGTGAGGAGGCCAAAATTATTGAATTTCAAATGAAAGGCTGCAAAGACAGCCAAATCTCTTTATCAAAGAAAGAAACATCACAGACACCCAAATGAGGACTTATGTTGGAAATACCTCCTGGTAAATAAGTTTAACAACAAATTGAAAAGAAAATACAGATATGGAGAGATTACAAAGGATGGTTAAGAAGTTGTAGAACAAAATCATAGACATGAAGAGAAACGTGGGTGAGGGAACATAAAACCACAGGCCTTACAAACCTTTCTTCAGGAAAAATACACCATTTAATGCTTTGGAACCTCCTCTTGCTAACTTGAATATTGACTTAATAGAGGTGGCCTCAAATTCATACTGCAACTACCATCAAGAACATCATTCAGAAAAGGATTGTCCTCAATGGGTAAATTCCATGAATCTGTTGGAAGATAAGTTCTTGGATGGTTGTGATGTAACCAAAAAACCCAATGATTATACTCTAAGCACCATGGAGAATGAAGAAAGGGAACCTCCTGAACAAACAACCATGGTTCTATGGGATGTCAGTCATACCTCAAATTTTGACACTCTCACAGAAGGCAAGGAATTCCCAAAAGTACTCGCATGCCAAATGAGGAGCAATCCCCCCGTCATACAAAATCAACATATCATTGCACAAGATCCTAAGAAATATGTAAAACCCTCTTCCTAAGTTCAAAAGACCCCACCACTCCATTCTGGACCAAATTTCTCATCTCGTGAAATAACAAAGATAGAATATAACGTGGTAGACACTAGTACATATGACCAAATTTGCGACGGTTTTTCGTTGATATTGCCACACTTATCCGTCACAATTTCCATGAAAGTCAAGATTTGTTTTCATCGGAATAATTTGGTCGCTATATCCACGATCCATGTATGCGTGGAAACATCGACGAAATAAGCTCTCCATGTGTCACCACCTTCAATATCACTTAACCCTCTGCATCGTCGCAATTACAACGAAATTACGTCACAATAACAACGAAGAAGTGTGGCAATTACGACGAAAATTAGTCGCAATTGCGATGAAAAGTTATGCCGAGCCAATAACTTACGACGCAGATGTTGAATGTGCGACGCAAAACCGTCACAACTTGCGACGAAAATTTGTGGCAATATCGATGAAAATATATCTCAAAACCAAACTTATGACGCAGATGTTGTATGTGCGATGAAAATTCATGGCAAATTGTGACGAACTTTCGTCGCTATTGCGACAGTTGTGGTAAAATACAAAATTTGTTTCCAACGAACTATCGTCGAAATTGCGACAATGACTTTAAGTTTAAAAAAAAAAAATTACATGAGATATGATATTACCATATTACATTGAAATATGGTATACCATATTGTATGCCATATTACAATGTAATATGGTAATGCCATATTACATTGTAATATGGAATTACTATTACATTGTAATATTCTAATATTCTAATATTCTAATATATTGTAATATTGTAATATTCTATTGAAAGATGGATGTTAGAGAAAATGTGTAGATCTTTTAGATTGAACAAGATTATAATATATATATATATATATATCCCCTACAAATAATCAAGGCACTAATCAACCAAATATTGGAAGCGTGTGTTATCATGAAGTTGGA
>SNQJ01S0003162.1:141060-157474 GCA_010110895.2 Picea sitchensis | reverse complement strand
TTTTGTCCACACCTCTCCCTCAACGTCTCTGGTAGTCATGCCTGACCCCTCTACTCCACATGTGAGTCTGGTCGGCAAGTTATCGTTAGCCTGCATCATCAATGAATCATTTCAAAAACAAAAATACATAATCATAACATCTAATCAGATGCACATAGGTTATATATACAACAATCAAACCCCAATATTTCATTCCCTGACTTAGTTTGGAGTCCAAGACTCTCATTGATGTGTCTGCATCCTTGAGGTCAAGAATCATGCACACTCAAGAGTACCGAGTCAATAGCACTTGTCTATGTCAATACAATAATATAACATGTCATCATATCCATAATGCCTCATAATCATAATCAAATGCCTAATAGTATAATAATATGGATCACTTGTAAGCAAGTGTCCTCAAAGAATAAGCTCGTTCCATGCACACAAGAGAGGGATGTTATAGGTTTACTTATTTATAAATAATTCTTCTCAATATTTAAAAGAGAACTAAAAGAATATAAGTATTCTCCCTTGGAAGGAATTACTATAATTTATTCCATACAAGACTATTCTATCCAAACTTTAATATATGTAAGGATGAGTCAATGATCCTCTTAATCAACCATAAGGAAGTCAATTCTCTCTAATAAATGCTTTAAGAATTCAATACTACTTGAGTATCTTTTAAAGCTTTAACAAAATCATTCACAATAAGAAGATGAAGGATTTAAAGTGCTTGCATATCAATCTAAGAGAATTTAAGGAAGGTCATCATTATCATGAACTAAATCATAGAGCGCTAACCATCAATTTTCAACATCCCATTTCTCTTGAAGTTACACCACTAGTTTAAGAATAGAACACAAGAGTAACATGAGGGTTCTATTTTTCGTAGACATATACAATTATACCATTTATGATTTCTACTATATATAGATCTCCATTTATTATATCCCAAGGCATGGGTATTGACCCTTATCAATTAGAGTAGTGTTATATCACATTCTTATACTCCCAACCACCTCTAAACCAACTTTTACATGAATTCGTTTGGTTTTCAACCTTTATTTAATAGAATAAGCATGTATTGTCTAAACCTTAATTGTAAGTTGGTTTCATCTAAATTTTACTATCTCCTTAAATAGAATAATACATGGCAACAAAAATGAATTTCATAACATAGAGACTAAGAGAAATGGTGGTGATTTGATATCTGAACTTCCTTCAATGGAAGCGATCAGATGATTCGAGTAAGGTAACCCCATTAAATGACCAAACTGCAGAAATTGACATCTGGGATTAAATTCCTCGAAGTGATTAACAATTTTTGAAGCAAGGGTTTGATGGACCATGATCCAACTTGTTTAAATGAAGGTCATGCAAGGAGGCCCCTACAACACACACTAGTCAACAAATGAAATAACACAAGGATGATGAGGGAGAAACACTGAATCCAAATGTAGCAAAATATCATGATAGTTGTGATTTTAAAAACAAAGGGTTACTTGTATCACCAGGATTACAAATGAGGGGTCATCTCAGGTAGATATCTAAGGATGTTTCCCTTTCCGTGGCCCCCAATATTTGTTAGTAAAAAGCTATCAAACTGGGAATGGAATTGAAGGTGAACTGCATACTATGTTGAAGAGTCGAAATATTTTATGTTGCATTGGAGCCTTCTATAGTCGTAGGGTTATGGCACAAGAAGGATACGAGACTAGATAGATCCACTACCTTAATAGGGAGGTGGTTAAAGGAAGATGCATTTTTAAAACTCAGTAATCGGGAAGCATGCATAAGATGAAAATAAGCAATATGTGCATCAGTGGAAGGAGAAGTGTACAAAAGCAATGAATGTAAATGGATTAGACGCACCGATAGAGATAAGAATTCACAATCTGTATTGTGCAGGATTACTCGGAGACCACCGAAGGACATGAACAGATTTAGTTAAAAATTTTGAGACCTAATCATTTTCCATAAAACCAACTTGAAAATTCTAAGGGGCGCGTTGCTAACTCCGATGAGGGAGGCACTCAGATTAAAAATTGCCTAGGAGAGGATGGTGCAGCAAGAATCTTAGAGATGAGCACTAGTTCCCTTGGTGCGTATTCTCCATTTCTAATGATTTCTTACATTCCAAAGGAAATTCAAATGAAAATACACAAGGAGAGGAAATAACACAGGATTAGCCAAATACACCCAAGATCTTGTCATTGCAATACTGGAATTTCACCACAATTGCAGTAGGTTTCAAGCCTGATAAACAACTAAGATCACAATACATTTCATCATATTTTTTAATAGAGAAATATGCATAACATATCTCAAACTGCTCACAACTACATCCACCAGATTGTTTTAACTATCTAGTCGATCTATAGGTATGATATAGAATGAATGGTATTATAGCATCCACCCAAACTATAGTTTATAATTATAACTATAAAAGGTTTGAGTCTACAACCAATCTCAATTAAAAATTTCAATATACAATTCCATAATATCCTTATTTTCCTCAGCACAGATTAACATCAATATTCGTAAAAAAAACTTTTATTTAAAAACAAGATTACAAAGATGGAGTACCGTAACCAATAATCTGACGTTGACGATGATCCATATTACCGAATAAATCCACTTGAACTTGCGCCTAGCTCCTTTGCTTGCCAATCCAAGGACTTCATCGGTACCTTCCATCCAACTCTAGAGGTACTTGTCTTCCCCCTTAGCCCCCAGATCCATTAAGGGGCCACACACACAAAAAAAAAAAATACTCTAGCTATGTGATTTCCTCACAAGGTAGAGCCACCACTCTCTCTCAAGCTAGGTATCTCCAACTCTTACAAGTAAAACCGGTCAAAATTTTTGCAGCATAACTTTACCCATAACCAGTGTGTTTTTTTTTTCCTTCTCTTCCAGTTGCTTTATAGGAGTTTCCTTAATGAAGCCCCCACTTTCACAACCAATTCTCTTTTTAATTAAATAATTTATAATTATTCCCCCCGTACACTTGTCACTCTTTGCGCAAGTTGCACAAGTAAAATCTTCAACTTTTTTTAATTAAAGTCAATTTCCTCACATTTCCTAAAAACGCTCCTTAAATTACTCCTACTTGTCTCTTTATTCCCCTTATTTCCAATAAATGACTGACTCCTTACTAAATCTGATTTGAGTTAAAATAGGACTCTTCTCTAGTTAGACGGGTGTTAGCTAGACTCTAGATTGCTTTCTATGTGTACACACACTGTCATCTATGTTTATTTATTTATTTTAAACTCTTTTTTAATATTTTCTTACACATATGTGCCTTAAATCAAATATTTAGAATTATATCATTTTACTTAATTCTTGAATTTATTTACCTCATTGCCCCTTTGATTTAGCTAATAATTTAGCTTTAGTATTCTCACCTAGCTTAGACTTAGGCTTAATTTTTGAATCGGATTAGACTTTCACTTGGGATTTACAATTAATAATTTCAATCCTTAGTTAATTAATTAAGCCCGACAATGCTTACATATTTTAGAAGGTTTGATTATTCACTCAAGGTTTTCTAGGCCACCTAGATTCATTGAATCAAGTTTTATTTCCATGACGTTCCCTTCAAGACGCACTCTGTGCTCCAAGGGAGCCACCCACGCTTGACTAGTTTTGGTAGTTGTCCAACCCTTGGAGTCAACACTCCATTCAGGTGACCCTGTGAGTGACTAAGGGATTCTAAGGAATAAGAACCTTGCCTTATTGCACGCCCCTTAGAAGTATTTGTGAGAGACTATCTGAGTCTTCCCTCATGACATCGCAAACCTCTTGAACTAGGTAATCGTTAACCTACAATTCAAGCCACGACGGGGGTGCTAGTAGGTTGTGACAAGGAATCTGCCACACCTCTCCCTCAATATATTTTTTATGTGCATCACCCCTTTACTCCTTATGTGAGTCAGATTAGCAAGTAATCATCATCCTGCATCCATCAACGAAACACTGTGAATGATCCATATACAAAGTGATACTCTAATCGATCATATGTGGCATATGCATAAATGAAATACTCAAACCAATACAATCCACTTCCTGACTCAATCTAGAGTCCAAGGAGATCCATTGATGCCATCGACATCCACACTCTATCATTGTACTGGACACTCATGGAAAACTCGTCAATAGCATCTGTCAATATGTATATATAAATAACATCAAATCATAATCCATAAACATCATCATAAGAATCCATAAGCGAAACAAACAACCATGTAACATAACTGTATTAATTGCAGAGAAGCGTTCTCACATAATAAGTGGATAACATGTGCTCGCAAGAGAGGGATGTTTCATACACCCGCCTCTCGTTTTAAAATTCTTCCCGAAGTTGTGCAATATATAAAATGAAGTAATTAAAAGGGTGTGAATATATATATATATATATATATATATATATATATATATGTCTAATCTATCATAGAAGTAAGGAATTTGTTGGTGCATATCATATGTGTCCTCCGAGGTGGTCGAGTGTGGACTATAATTGTTCCACTAGGCCTTGACCTCATCGACTATTCGACGTCGTATTTGTCGAATGTGATGGTTTAGAATGCGGATTGGCTCTGACGTGAGTGCACCCTCATCTGACATGTGCATCGAACTCATGTCAATCACATGTGTAGGATCACTAACATAATATTTCAAAATAGAAACATGAAAAATGTCGTGCATACACCTCAAAGAATCAGGCAATGCTAGTTGGTAGGCCACGTTTCCTTTTCCTTCCACAACTTTGAAAGGTCCCATAACCTAGGAGATATTTTATCTCCCTCTCCAAACTTGATCAAACTTTTGTGCGATTTCACCTGCACGAAAACTCAATCGCCAACTTCATAATGGCGGTCAACGCGATGTGCATCAGCATGACTTTTCTATCCATATTGTGCCTCTTTAATCTGTTTTCTTATCATTTGCATTTGTTTTTCCATATCTTGGCTAGATTCTATTCCTATTAGGGACCTATCCTCAAGTTGATCCCCGATCAAAGGCATTTGACATAATCTCCCGTAAAGGAACTCAAACATTTTTGTCTTAGTGGTACTTTGATAATTGTTGTTGTATGGAAACTCTACCAGTGGAAATAACTCTCCCCAACGTTTTGTTGGTAAAATAAATACATACACAACACATCTTCCAAAATTTGTTTCTTTCATTCTGCCTTCCCGCCAGTCTAAGGGTGATATGTTTTTCTAATGTTTAGTTGTGTTCCCAAGTCCTCTTGGAAACTAGTGAAAAAATGTCCTATAAACACCAATCCTCTATGATCCTTTTTGGAAGACCACGTAATATAAAAATCTTGATGATGGAAACTCTAGATATCTATGGCGCCTTATACGTCGTACGCACATGAACAAAATCTACACTCTTTGTCAGAGTGTCAACTAGCACTAAATAGAGTCTTGCCTCCTTTCCATCAATGAGAAATGAACAATAAAGTCCATCGAAATGATCTCCCATTTCGATTACAGAATAGCATGGGTTTGTATTAATCATGCCGAGTGTCTATGCTCATCTTTCACATGCTATCATTTGAGACATCTCGCAATGTAGCTAACTATGTCTTCTTTCATCCCCTTCCAAATGAATAAAGGCTTAAGGTCTGCACTCATCTTCGTGACTCCCGGATGAGCCATGTACACTGCTCGACGCGCTTCACTGAAGATCAAAATTCTTAATTTTTCATTAGGCGATATGTAAATCTTGTTATTATACCTCATCGGTCCATCATTTTCCAATGTGTAACCTTCAATCCTTGGTACCATCATGGTGTTTCGTCTAATATTGTCCTTAACCTCTTTATACTAGTCGTCGTCGAAATGTATAGTTAGAATCATTTGTCGAATTTCTTCTAAATTGGTATCACCGAGAATATGCGTGGTCTCTGAATCAACGCATATGCCATTATGTTCATTTTTCCTTTTATGTAGGTAATTTCAAAATCATATTCACTAAGCAATTTTGACCAACGCCTTTGTGACACGTTCAAGTCACTCTACGTAAATGTGTTTTGTAATCCATAGTGATCGTATTTTAGCTCGAATTTACATCCAATCAGATAGTGTCTCCATGTTCTCAAGGAATACAAAATGGCCAATAAATCCAAATCATGCGTTGAGTATTTCTCCTCATGCTTTCTTAATTTCCTTGAGATGTAAGCACTCACTCGGTTGTGTTGCATCAAAACTATGCCTAAGCCTTCCTTCGATGTGTCTGTGCATATCGAGAATTCCTTTTCCATGTTGAGGACCTTTATTATCGACGTTGTCGTCAAAAAACCCTTAAGCCTTTCAAATTCTTCTGCGCACTTCTCGATCCATACAAACTTCTTGTTTTTCTTCTGCAATTCTCTGATCGTATTTTCTATCTTCAAAAAACCTTCAACGAACCATCAATAATATCTTGATAAACTCATAAAACTATGTACTTCTGGTAAGTTTTTCAGTGAAGGCCATTCCGTAATAACCTCTACCTTTGATGGATCCATAGCTATGCCTTTGCCAAATATAACATGCCCTAATTAATGAATCCTCGATTGATAAAAAGAGCATTTTGACAGTTTCCTGGATAAAAAAAAATTCTCGTAAACTCTGTAGTACCAAGCGCAAATGTTTGTCATGTTCTTCCGTCATCCGATAATATCTCAATATTTCATCAATGAATACTTGAAAAAAATTATCCAAGTATTCGTGGAACACCCCATTCATCAAACTCATGAATACCCCTGGGACGTTTGTCAGTCCAAACGATAAAATGGTAAACTCATAGTGCCCGAACCTCGTCTCAAAAGCGGTCTTAGGAAAGTCTTCCTCTTTAATTTGTAACTGGTGATAGCCTGATATTAAGTCGATCTTTGAAAACATCGTTGAGCCTTTCATTTGATCAAACAAATATATTATTCTTGGCAATGAATATTGGTTCTTGATCATGGCCTTGTTCAGTTGACGGTAGTCAATACAATGTCTCCATGACCCATCCTTCTTTCTTATGAAAACAAAAAACACACCCCAAGGTGAAACACTTGGACATATAAGACTTAGGTCCAACAAATCCTTTAGTTTCATTTTAAACTACTATAACTCAGGAATTGACATCCGATAAGGTGCTCTTGCTATCGGTTTAGTTTTAGGTTTCAATTTGATTGTAAATTCCAATTCTCTTTCGAGCGACAAACTAGGTACAACTCTTGTGGAAACACATCAGAAAAATCTCATACTACCTAAAGGTTTTCTAATCCTTCCTCCTTACCCATGTCATTTATCTCTAAGATTGCATATAACTTACATCCTTTGCACAATCTCTTCTATAGCTCTAGGGAAGAAATGAACCTCAAGGACCCTCCCTGGTTTCATCCAGCAATCACTCTTCTCTGCCCCTCATCATTAGTCAAACTCAACTCTTTCCTATTACAGTGAGTATAGAATCATGAAATTCCAACCAGTCCATACCGATCACGATGTCATACGATCCTAAGATCGTGACATACAAGTTGGCCTTCATTACAAAATCTCCCAAGTCAATGCCCCAGTCTATAACCCTTCCTCCAAGCTTTTGTTTGGCACCCAAAGCCATTTCCACATATCTAAACTCTTCCTTCCCGAATACCTTTATATTAATTAGTTTTAGCGCTACACTAGAAATAAAGTTCTCTTCAAGACCTGGATCTATCAAAATACTAAAAGTTTGGCCATTGATCATACCTGAAGTCTCGACCTCACTGGACTGGTGCTCAGTCTAGCAGTTATTCACCACTGCATAAATCCTATGGACATTGCCCAAATATCCCACTGTAGTGGGTCCTACTGACCCGACTACTCTGGCCATCAAGCCTTGCAGGATTCCTTCCTTGACCTTCGTTGGTTAGCTATTCCTCAGCTATGAGGGACTTCTAGACTGCATTGCGCAACATCTGAGGAATTAGGATCCTCGCCTTCACACGAATGTTGGAATTAAGGTCGAACACAAAGTTGTTGACCTTCAACTTCTCCGTGTTCAAATGCGGGGCATACCGAACTAGCTCCATAAATATGGACTCATACTCTAGCATCATACAACAACTTTGTTGTAAGGCATTGAACTCATTGAGTAGGTTCTTGATGAATTCCTATGAAAAATACCTTTCCCGGAACCACTCCTCGAACAGTTCCCATGAAATGTCTTCGATGCCCATGGTTAATTGAGGTAGGAGTGCCTTCCACCATAGAATAGAGCTCCCCTTCAACTGAAATACCTCCATTTGTACCTTCATGTTGGAGTTGTAGTCGTGAAGCATAAAGAACATCTCCATGTTCTCCAATCATGCCTCGACGGGTGAGTCATCTGTGGAACTCATGAACTTGAGAAACTTCAATTTCTTGAGTTCTTTGTGAATGGTACAACTTCCCATTGGAGATATCTAAGAACCCTCATTGGGTACATTCCACCCACCTTTTCCAACTATCTCAAAACAATTTTTTAACAATTTTTGCAATTTACTATTTTTAGCAGTTTTAACTTACGGGGCCATTTTGAGGGCCTAAATGAAGGTTTTTCGGGATCGATCTACTAAATTATAGAAAAATTCATGACTGAGCCCCCAAAATGAATCTCCTCGACGATACCTTTCCAACGGGCTATCACACGCTTAAAATGGAGAACGTATGCAAAAGTTACGACCCCGAAAAGTTGAAGTACTAAGTTACCCAAATGGGGCCCACATGACTTTTGGTGCTTCATCTCCTAGGGTTAGGTTTTTGGATGTCTAGGGTTTTTGGCATTCTTTCTTATTGTAGAAAGGCCTTCAGAGCCTCATTGTAAATTTCTTTTTGCAAATGCGTGCTGCCGTCACATCTCTTCTCAGAGACAAGCCGCCACCATTCTAGAAAGCTTGTTTCCGCTCCATTTTACAGTTTTAGTTTATTTCTTTATTGAATGGAAAACCAGTTTTACTGTATCTCTGTTATTTTGTGTTAAGAACCTGTTAATAAACTGTATTCATTTCGTTCTTCTCATAAAATCTGGATCAGTGGTATTAGAGTTGTCTTCTCCTTATTGTCTTAATGCATGTCCTCAACGAGGTCGGAGTACAAAGAGTTGGGTCTCGAGCTTGTTTCTCTTAAGGAAAGAAGATCTCGCATGCCCAAGAGACTTCCCATGGTAGGAGAAAATAAAGATGACGGGACAAGATATCCTTTCAAACTGTTGATTGAGGAAGCCCTCACACAACAGAGGAAAAATATGATGGATAGTTTCACGCAAATCCTTCGGTGGCTACCAACAGGCGATGCATCTTCCTCGAACGGAGGCCCCGCCCCCTTCAAGGTACAAATAATCTTTGATATTCCTATATTTGAAGGTCGGATAGACGCAGATGTTGTAGACAAGTGGTTGAATCTACTAGAAGGGTTATTTTCTGTCCATAACTTTTTGAATAAATAAAAGATTACTTTTGTGCTCCTCAAAGCCGTTCTCCATGTCAAAGATTCGTGGGAAACATTTTGTGAGCAAAAGGAAATAGAGGAAACCTCATTATTTTTAGTTACGACCACCTGGGAATCCTTCAGGGATTCTATTAAGTAACAATACTACCCTGTCAAAAGTTATGACGACCTGTATACCAAATGGACCACACTGCGGCAAGAAAGAGACCAAGCAGAGCCAGATTTCACAAATATCTTCCATACCTTGCGCACCAAGTTGGGTATCAAAGATTCAGAGCGACATCTGGTACTCAAGTATCGTGGTTCTCTTCATAGATACATCCAGAATGAAACAGAATTTCTGGACATCTCATCCTTGGGCATGGCCTACCGATATGTTGTCAAAATCAAGCAGAAGCTCAAACAAAATACATGGAAATTTGGGCATGGGAACCCCTCACAACAAAAGATAGGAAAGGGCATCCCCAACCCACCAAACAAAGGACAGAGCAATGATGGATAGTATCAGGACAACCAGTCCAAGCCATAAGCAAAGGAGGACACCGAAAAGACAAAGAAAGATATCGGGAAGTGGTGCCACTTCCATAAGAGCCCTTGGCATAACACTGTTGAATGCCACTCAAAGAAGTCACTGGTGGACGAAGTGAAAGCCCCTGAATCAGATACAAATTAT
The DNA here is from genome assembly GCA_010110895.2 of Picea sitchensis. Taxonomy (NCBI): domain Eukaryota; kingdom Viridiplantae; phylum Streptophyta; class Pinopsida; order Pinales; family Pinaceae; genus Picea; species Picea sitchensis. The sequence continues at coordinate 147,361 of SNQJ01S0003162.1, read as the reverse complement.
GACTCTGAGCCAGAACCAGAAAGGGGAAGACAGATCATTGACACAGAACCCGGTGCCACTGTTGCTACCACCAATCTCTAGCCTGGTGAACTAGATGAGCTAGAAGAAGGAGAGTGCCTCTTTGATTCACATATGTGGGTAAAAGGAAACCCACTACACTTCATCGTTGATAGCGGTAGCTAGAAGAAACTCATCTCAGTAGAGGTCGTCAAGTGGCTGGCCCTACTAACACCACTTCACCCACAACTGTACACCATTGGATGGCTCCACCAAGGAAGTGATCTCCACGTCAGCCAAAAGTGTCAACTGTTGTACGACATCAAGCCCTTCAAAGATGAGGTATTGTGTGATGTTTCTCCTCTCGAAGTTTGTGATGTTCTTTTGGTCCAACCTTATTTATGGAAATGTTATGTTGTATATGAGTCTAGGCCTCGTAGTGTTATTACTACTTTGCACAGGAAATTATACAGGATACCCGAGGTAGTCCCACCTAATGCTATTTCCTTGATATCTTCTAAGAAATGAAGGAAGGTCATCTCTCAAACATGGAAGTTTGTCTTCTTTGTGATTCTCTCTCAGAATAAGAGAAAGATCACAGCCACATCCAGTGTCTCTGCGGCCGACCTCTACACACAGCAGAAACAAGTAGATAAGGTCATGGAAGAATACTTGGATATCTTCTCCTCACCTACAGGGGTACCTCTCCACTACCACGTCAAGAACCCTATTGATCTGACCCCCAGTGCACCACTACCCAATGGGCCAGTCTATCGTCGCACTTTGTTAGAGAATGAGGAGATCAAGTAACAGATCCAAGAACTGCTCCGCAAGGGGCACATCCTCCCTATATCATCACCTTGCGGGAGCCCAATCGTGTTGGTACAGAAGAAAGATGGAACTTGGCAACTCTGTATTGATTATCGGGTTCTGAATATAATCACAGTCAGAAATCGGTACCCAATTCCCCAAATCAATGACCTCCTTGATCAACTCACGGGGGATAAATACTTCAGTAAGATTGATCTGAAGTCTGGCTACCACCAGGTCCCGATAGAACAGATAGATGTATGGAAGACCTCCTTCAAGTCAAAGAAAGGCCTTTTTGAATGGTTGGTCATGCCCTTTGGTTTGACAAATGCTCTAGCCACTTTCATGAGGATGATGGATGATATCCTGAAACCATTCACCAATACTTTTGTAGTGGTGTATCTGGATGACATTCTAATTTACAGCAAGACTCGGGCCGAACACTTGTAGCATATTCAACAGGTTCTGCACACTCTGCTGCAGCACAAGCTATACGCTAACCTGGAAAAATGCTCCTTTGACATGGACAGGGTCCATTACCTTGGCTACATCATTGATCAGCATGGCGTACTTGTGGATCCAGCCAAGATCCAAGTCATCCATGACTGGCCAGCCCCAACAAAACTCAGTGATCTTCTTGGGCCTTGTCAATTTCTACCACAGGTTCATGTTGGGTTTCTCCTATATTGCATGGGCCCTCAGCAAAATAAACAAGGGTGGTGGTAAGGTGAAATTTTCATGGGGTCGGTCCCAACAACAAGAGTTCGATGATTTGAAGCAACGCTTGTGCTCAGCCCCGGTACTTTCACTACCATACCTACAACATCCTTTTAAGATCGAGACAGATTCTTTATACTATGTTGTGGCCGTCGTTCTCACTCAGCACAGCCACCCCGTGGCCTATCATAGTGAGACACTATTAGATATTGTCCGTAAGTACCCTACTTACGACAAAAAAATGTACTCCATTGTGCAAGCATGCTGCCAGTGGAGACATTACATTCTTGTGAAGGAGACACTCATCCACACTGATCATAAGCCACTATAGTTCATGCAGACACAAGGAAAATTACAGAATGACCACCATCAAAAGTGGTCCACATACTTGCAACAATTCCACCTCAACATAAAGTATAAAACATGAAGCACCGATCATGTCATTGATTGCCTCAACAGACCGCCAGTCGTGGCACTCACCATGGTGATAGACTCTTGCGGCCATGAGACATCTCGATGGCCCCAACTCTATGAGACAGACCGTGACTTCGTCACCACCTACCAAATGTTGGGTGCAAACGCAGTTGTCGATAATTTCCATATTTAGGATGGGTTGTTGTGTCGTCTGGGCCATATTTGTGTTCCATCAAGTGAGCGAGCGAAGATGATCTGGGAAGCCCACTACAGTCGGGTGGCAGGACACTTCGGCATTGAAAAGAAAGTGGTGATGATACAAAAACATTTATGCAGGACGAAACTTCAATAGGAGGTCAACAAGTATATCAGGTCTTGCACTGCCTGCGCTATTTCCAAACCGACCACTAAGAAACAGGGCCTGCACACCCCTCTTCCTACTCCTGACAGGCCATGGGAATCCATCTCAATGGACTACATGTCGGGCCTCCTGTCCACCAAGCAGGGAAATGAATGTGTTTTTGTGGTTGTTGATCGCTTTTCTAAGATGGCGATTCTGGTTTCCTACAAGAAGAGCATCACAACAGAGGCCACTGCCAAGATATTATTTGAACGCGTCTGGGTACATTTTGGAATCCCACAAACCATTGTCTTAGATCGGGATAGTCACTTTCTCAACACATTCTGGTCGAGCCTCTGGTCACTGCTAGACACCAAGCTCACCAAATTCATGGCCTTCCACCCCGAGACGGATGGCCAAACCAAGGTTGTAAATCGAATGATTCTGCATATCCTCCACATGTATAATTCAAAGCACCCTTGCACATGGGATGAGAGCCTTCCCTATGTCCAACATAGCTACAACCAAGCCCTACATAGCTCAACTGGCCATAGCCCCTTTCAAGTGGGGTTAGGATTCCAACCATTGGGAACCATAGATGTTGCACTTCCCCTTGCGGTCACCATGACCAACTCATCTCCTGCTCTAACTGAAGCCGACAAAGCCACATGTTTCATTGAGCGGATCCAGCACATCCGGCAATAGGTTTAGGATATCCTACAAAAGTCCAATGACAAGTACAAACAACGCCATGATCAACATCGGGTGCCACATAAGTTTCAGGTGGGAGAAACAGTTTGGTTGCACTTGTAGAAAGAATGCCTTACAGGACCCCATCGAAAGCTTCATCCACTCCGTTATGGGCCTTACACTATCACCAAGGCCATGGGGGATAATTCTTTTGAGCTCAACATTCCTCCTTTCCTTGGTCTGCACCCAGTGTTCAATGTGGATTTCATTTGCCCTTATTTCCCACCATTATTGGACACCTCAGAAGTAGCAGAACAACTGACACCAACAAACCTCAACCCCAACTTCCTACAACAAACATCCAATAATCAGATTGTGGAAAGACAGATCAAATTCAATCGACAAGAAAGCATCCAAATTTATCGAGTCGTCAAAGCAGGGTAGCTCTTGCACCAAGGCAAGTGGCTCACCTGGGGCCAAATTCAGCAGAAACTTCCTCATCTGATGGGGGACCTCAATGAAATGGAGACCATTTCTTCCTAAGGAGGGAGGATTGATCGAGATGTATATCATTGGCCACCCACCTTTTCCAACTATCTCAAAACAATTTTCTGACAATTTTGGCAATTTAATATTTTTAGCAGTTTTATCTTCGAGGGCCATTTTGAGGGCCTAAATGAAGGGGTTTCAGGATCAAACTCCTCAATTATATCCAAACGAAAAACTGAGCCCCCAAAATGAATCTCCTCGACGATACCCTTCCAACGGGCTATCACACGCCTAAAACGAAGATCATATGCAAAAGTTACGACCCCGGGAAGTTGAAGTACTAACTTACCCAAATGGGGACCACATGAATTTTGTCACTTCATCTCCTAGGGTTAGGTTTTTGGATGTCTAGGGTTTTTGGCATTATTTCTTATTGTAAAAATTCCTTCAGAGCCTCATTGTAACTTTCTTCTTGAGAATGCACGCTATTGTCACATCTCTTCTCAGAGATAAGACGCCACCATTCCAGCAAGCCTCTTTCCGCTGTATTTTATAGTTTCATTTTATTTCGTTATTGAATAGAAAACCAATTTTACTGTATCTCTGTTATTTTGTGTTAAGCACCTGTTAATAAACTATATTCATTTCGTTCTGCTCATAAAATCTGGATCATCTATCTAGTCATTTAATCAAGGCCTTTGACATCCTCTGAAAGGACCTCATCAACAAAACACATCCCCCATAACAACCTGCTCCTATCCAATGACTTGTTCTTGTCCTTAGGGGTTGGACCCCTCTGGCGTGGATTCTATTGGAGGCATCACACCTATGCCCCTAGCACCACATCGTCTACCTCGACGACGTCCCCTAACCATGATTATCTTATAGACAACTTTCAAATTTATTTAGCGATAAGTTATTGATCAAATATTTAATACAGTGGAAGGCATAATGATCCCAAGTTGCGTGTTTGAACCCGCTCTGATACCATATGTAACGTCCCCTCTATTACAACAACAAACAATGATCTACAAAGGTAAAAAAAAAAATTGCATTAGGAAAATAAAATCGACGCAACATAATTAATATCATCTCAAAGGACACATCATCATAATTAAAAACAACGCTCATCAATGCATTAACATAATAAATAATGACACATAGTCAATGCATTAACATAATTAGTAACGATACATAATTAACACATCATCACATTCGATAATAACACATAATCAACAAGTATCATAAAAATAGCGACGCAAGATCAACTCGTCACGATTAACTGGAAACATCAATACTTTTATTCAATCGACTCATCACATAAGGATAACATAAGAAACTACTCGTCCAACCTATCTTGCAAGGTTAGGACCTCCAAGACACATAAGAAATGTTCAAGCCCAAGATTCATCTGATTCATTTTGACCACTTAAGGTATGAGGGCAAGGAGGTGTCTAAATCCCACTAATCCAATTATGTTGAAATTCAATTAGATCAATTAATCAAACTTAAGCATCAATTATTCACGGCGCAACAGAAGTTCTATTACAACATACACCAACTTAGAATATGCAATTACCATTTATGGGTTATTCCAATGATAGTCCAACTATGATTTTCATACATCAATTAATTTCATGGCACAGGAGTAATCATCAACTTTATTTTCATGGCGTGCTAGTGATATACTCACTTAATTAATCATATATCAACATTATTTTCAGGGTGCGCAAGTAATCTAATTACTTAATTAATCATAGATCCACATTATTTCAAGGAACGCGAGTAATCTAATCACTTAATTTATCATACATCAAAAATATTTAGAAGGTGCACGAGTAATCTAATTACTTAATTAATCATAAATCAACATTAATTTCTTGACATAAGAGTGATCATCAATTCTAGTACATCAACAAAATATAATCAGTTTATTAACTTACCCACTAAATCTCAAGATCCTAAAATTCTAATTAACAAGATCCATAACTAGAGACTTGCCCTCATATCTATATATTTATTTTATATAGAATGCTTATATAAATTAAGGGTTTACTTATTTATAAATAATTCTTCTCAATATTTAAAAGATGACTAAAAAAATATAAGTAGTCTCCCTTGGAAGGAATTATTATAATGTATTCCATATTATGCTATCCAAAATTTAATATATGTAAGGATGAGTTAATGATCCTCTTAAGAAACCATAAGGAATTCAATCTTCTTTAAGCAATGTTTTAAGAATTTAATACTACTTGAGTATCCTTTAAATCTTTACCAAAATCATTCATAATAAGAAGATGAAGGACTTAAAGTGCTTACATTGAAATCTAAGATAATTTAAGGAAGGTCATCATTATCATTGAAATCTAAGATAATTTAAAGAAGGTCATCATTATCATGCTCTAAATCATAAAGCGCTAAGCATCACTATTAAACATCCCATTTCTCTTGAAGTTACATCACTAGTTTAATAAATTATGTAAAACAAAAGATGAACATGAAGGTTCTATTTATCGTAGACATATACATGTATACGATTTATGATTTCAACTCTATAAGGATCTCCCTTTATTATATCCCAAGGCATGGGTATTGACCCTTATCAATTAGAGTAGTATTACATCACATTATTATACTCTGAGCCACCTCTAAACCAACTTTTACTTGAAGTCACGATAAAGGTTTTCAACCTTTATTTAATAGAATAGGGATGTATTGTCTAAACCTTAATTGTAAGTTGGTTTCATCTAACTTTTACTATCTCCTTAAATAGAATAATACATGGACACAACAATGAATGTCATAACATAGAGACTAAGATAAGGGGTGGTGATTGGATAT
>SNQJ01S0003162.1:101653-132238 GCA_010110895.2 Picea sitchensis | reverse complement strand
GATTAATTTTGAGTTATAACCTACATACATAGGTCATAACTTATGTCTCGAAAGTGTGAAAATTGGATTTCAACATTTTCACATATTTAAAAAATGAAAATCCAATTTCATAAGTGTGAATAATATATTTAAATTTCGATTTAAAAAGTGTGGATATTTAATTCCAAAAGTTCAAAAATGTATTTCAAGTTTGAAAAATTGCCTCAAAATAAGTGATGCCAATAATTTATAAATTGTTAATTGAAATTTCATTATAAATTATCTTATTTACCAAACTTGTTGAGAACTATGACTTGAGATTTGGAACTGTAGCTCTAAAAAAACATATTTTTAACTCAAAAACCAAAATTCAACCCTCAAATAAAAAAGTGTTGTTGCTAATGCCAACTTTTTTCATGGTTAAAATTAAAATTGTGGACCTGAAAACCAATACCACTATAGACAAAAGCCTTATATCAACCCCCAAATTGAAAAGTGGTGTTCCTAGTAGAACCTTTTTTTTGTTTCAGATTTAAAAGTACAACTTTCTTGAAATCATGACATTGGAAAAATTTACCATTGTGTACAAAAACCTTGCAATCAACTCCCAAATAAGAAGGTGGTGTGACTCTATTTGTTTTTTTTCAGAGGATTAAATTTACAACATGTTGGAAACCATGACCATGACAATCAACATTGTAGTTTACAAAAATCTTAAAATCGATCATTGATTCAAAAGGTAGTGCTATTAACAACAACCTACACCATTGCAAACAAAATTATAGAAATGTAACAAATTAGAAACAAAATAGACTAAAAAACAAAAATAAATCGAGGAAACCCCATCTTTAAGAAAAAAATATGTTCTAGAAAAGGGGAAAGGAAAATTTTAGAGGATCGTGATTAGGATCATTGTAGAGGAGTGTCCGAGTAATAAAACATATCTCCATTGATATGTTATTAATTTTAGGAAATATTTTTAAAAACGCCTAGAACTATCCTTTGGAATAGGTCAAAGGAGATAAAAATTCAATTTGAGTTGAGATCTAATATTGTAAGGTTGTATGAGAACAATATTTCCATGCTCAGGAATAATGAGGGATGGTCGGAAAAAATTAACCATAATATAATACTTAAGAAAGGTTCTCTCATGTCTCCTACCCTTCTTGGCATCTACATTGACAAGTTAGAAGATTGTTTGTAAGATGTAGGTATTGTCTCCCTCACTCCCATTGGTATAATAATCATCCTTCTTATTTAATCTTCTAATATTTTTCTTATGGAAAGGATTCCTTATGAAATTGATAAGAAACGTAGAGTCCTCAAGGACTTCTGATCTAGTACAAGTATGACTATGAATACTAACAAAATGATTGTTATGATACTTAAATCCAAAGGAATCACATAAGATACTTTCATATATGAAAACAATGGCCTTGAGAAAGTGTCTTTATACAAATATATTAAATTTGATATTTATCACAATCTCAATTGGAACTATAAAATTGATAAACTCATAAATGGAGGGTGGAAATATTAGTATGGGGTTCAAAACAATTTAAAATCACTTGACCTTTGGCTATGGGATAAAAAAAATATACTCTTTGAGACACTTATAACTCTTGTTATATTATATGAACGTGAAGTTTGGGGATGCATTATTTCTAGAAAATACTCGAGAAATATAGAGCAGATTCAATTTTTTTTTATAACTTGTAATATCAAAATTAAAGGAAACACACTCTACCTATACTCATCATAGAATAAATATTTTGCCCCTCTCAGAGCACAACTATGATTAGGTAAATAATGTACAAGAATAAGATTAACAACATGGACGAGAAGAGGTTCCAAAAAATTTCTTCTAACTCCAGCCAAAACCATAAGCGACTTGAATGGGAATAACATAAGGATTTCAAGCATTCACTAAATCATTAGGTAATACGAGGAAGAGGCCATTTTAAAGAATACATATAATATTAAAAGTATTATTATATCTAAATTTATGGAGAATCCATTGTGAAATAAAGAGTTAGAGGATAAAATAAAGTTAAGATACTACAAGGAGGGGGTAAGCCCTAATATATAATATCAAAAGTATATCTTAGTTGTGACTAGTGCAAAGAAGAAAATCAACATTGCTAAAATAAAAAGAAATTATCGAGAGTTAGAGAGTGGAACTGTGTGTTGGAAAATTATCAAAACACTATGGGACAAAAGAATATACCATCTTGTGGCATTAAGAGGGCTGAATATGAAAAACACTCTTAGACTACCCTACATATACCCAAATTAGATCACAATTTCAAAATATTTTTCACAATACCGACCTTTCTAACCTTCTAAGTGTAAAAAATATGTTCATATAAGAACACTTATGTCAATGGTTTTTGAGAAAATAAATAATTCTTTTAATAAATCCAAGTAATATATTACCTTTCTTAAGGTGTGAGAGAGGCTTTCTAATTAACATCCCAGTCTTGTGAAAACATGCTATTGACTTATTCTTTGAGGACACTTGCATGCAAGTGATCCGGTTATGGTACATGGTTGTTTGTTTCACTTATGGAATCTTATGATGATTTTGATGGATTATGATTTTATTATATTCATATATGCATATGGAGAGATATTATTGAAGAGTTTTCCGTGAGTGTGCAGGACATTCACATAGTGTGTGTTGGGTATGTGTTATATTCTTTGCACGATTAGTAGTGTATGAGCGTCTGTGCTGGGTGCGTTGGGAGTTAGAGGGGGGTGCAGGGGTTTGGGTGCAGCACCCTCGATTTTTTTTTTTTTTGCATCAGGACTGCATTTTCGAGACCGCATTATATTTATGTGTTTTTTCAGCACATGGATTCTTTGCCGATGGTTTTCTATTTCCGGTTAAGGAATTAAGGTTTTGGACTAATCCAAGTCATTGGGTTAGGGTTTTGGATGCCTCTGGCTCCTATATGTATTTTTTATTGTAAACATTGTAACACAATGAATGAATATAGAATATGTTGGTTTTCCAGGTTTGGGTTTCAAGGGGAAACATCTCTGTGTAATGTTTGTATTTGCCATTGTATCTTTTCTGTTCTTTTTTGAATATATGTTTGCAGTAGATATTGTACAAGTTTAGAATTTATAGTTTGGATGTTGATGGAATCAATGGACCGCCTTGGACTCCAGATTGAGTCAGGGAGTGGATTGTATTGGTTTGAGTATTTCATTTATGAATATGTGACATATGATCAATTATAGTATGAATTTGTATATGGATCATTGTCAGTGTCTCATCGATGGATGGAGGTTGACGATTTCTTGCTAATTTGACTCATATAAGGAGTAAAGGGGCCATGAACATAGACAAGATATTGAGGGAGAGGTGTGGCAGAGTCCCTATCACAACCTACTAACACTCTCGTCGTGGCTCGAATTGTGGGTTAACGATTACCTATTTCGATAGGTCCACGATGTCGTGAGGGGAGACTGGGACTGTCGCTCACAAAGATTTCTAAGTGTCGTGCAATAAGGTAAGGTCATTTTTCCTTATAATCCCTTAGTATCTCACAAGGTCGTCTAACTGGAGTGTTGAGTCCAAGGGTTGGAAAACTACCAAAACCAGTCAAGGGTGAGACCTTAGAGCATAAAGTGATTCTTGAAGGGCATGTCACGGAAATAAAACTTGAGTCAGTGAATCTAGGTGGCCTAGAAAACCTTGAGCAAATAATCAAACCTTGTAAAATATTTAAGAATTGTCGGACTTAATTAATTAACTAAGGATTGAAATTAGTAATTGTAAATCCTAACTGAAAGTCTAAACCTATTAAAAAAGTAAGCCTAAGTCTAAGCTAGGTGAGAATACTAAAATTAAATTATTATCTAAATCAAAGGGGGAATGAGGTACACAAATTCAATAATTAAGTAAAATGACATAATCCTAAAGATTTGATTTAAGGCACATATGTGTAAGAAAATATTAAAAGGGAGTTTTTAAAGTAAGAAAGAAACACATATGAGAGAATGTGTACACATAGAAAAGAATCTAGAGTCTCGTTAACACCAGTCTAACTAGAGAAAAAATCTATTATAACTCAACTCGGATTTAGTAAGACGACATTCATTAATTGAGAATAAGCCGAATAAAGAGACAACTAGAAGTGATTTAATGAGAGCTTTTAGGAAATGTGAGGAAATTGACTTTAATTAAAATAAATTCAGGAATTTACTTGTGCAACTTGGGGAAAGGGTGAAAAGTGTACGGGGGAAATAATTATAAATTATTTAATTAAAAAGAAAATTAATTGTGCAAGTGGGGTGTCATTAAGGAAAATCCTATAAAGCAATTCGAACAGAGGGAAAAAAAATACATTGGTTATGGGTAAAGTTATGCAGCAAAGATTTTGACTAGTTTTACTTGTGAGAGTTGGGGATACCCAACTTGAGAGAGAGTAGTGGCTCTACCTTGCAATGAAAGATCAGAGCTAGAGCATTTTTTTGCTTTGTGTGTGTGGCCCATTTATGGCTTGGGGGGCTAAGGGGGAAGAAGAGTACCGCTAGCGTTGGCTAGGAGGTACCGGTGAAGTCCTTCAATTCACAAGTGAAGGAGCTAGGCGCAAGTTCGAGTGGAGTTCTTCAGAACTATCGATCCTTGTCAACGTTGGATTATCGGTTACCATACTCCATCTTTGTAATGTTGTTTTTAAACAAAAGTTTTTTTATGAATATTGATGTTAATATGTGCAGGAAAAAAAGGATATTATGGAATTGTATATAGACAATTTTAATTGAGATTGGCTGTAGATTGAAACCTTTTATAGTCGTAATTAGAAACTGTAATTTGGGTGGATGCTAGAATGCTATCCATTCTCTATCATACCTATAGATCAACTAGATAGATAATACAATCTGGTGGATGTAATTGTGAGCAATCTGAGATGTGTTATGCATATTTTTGTAGTAAAAAATATGATGAAATGTATTGCAATCTCAGTGGTTGATCAGGATTGAAACCCACTGCAACTGTGGTGAAATTTCAGTATTGCAATGACGAGATCTTGGGTGTATTTGGGTAATCATGCGTTATTTCCTCCCCTTATGTATTTTCGTTTGAATTTCATATGGAATGTAAGAAAGAGTTAGAGAGAGAGAATGCGCACCAAGGGAACTGGTGTGCATCTCTGAGTTTCTTGCTGCGCCATCCTCTCCTAGGAGATTTTGAATCTAAGCGCCTCCCGCATCGGACTTAGCAACACGCCCCTTAGAATTTTCCAGTTGTTGTTCTGGAAAACGATTGGGTATAAAAAAATTTAACCGAATCCGTTCATGTCCTTCGGTGGTCTCTGAATACTCCTGCACGATACAGATTGTGAAGTCTTATCTGTATCATTGTGTCTAAGCCATTTACCTTCATTGTATTTTGTACACTTCTCCTTCCACTCATGGACATATTGATTATTTTCATTTTATGCATGCTTCCCAATTATTGAGTTTTAAAAAGGAATATTCCTTTAACCACCTTGCTCTTAAGGTAATGGAGCTATCTGGTCTCGGCTCCTTCTTGCGCCGTAGCACTGCCACTGTAGAAGGCTCCGATGGAACAGAAAATATTTCGACTCTTGTCTGCAATTAACCTTCAAGTCCGATCCCATTTTGACAGTTTTTTAATGACAAATGTTGGGGTTCATGGAAAGGGAATCATCGCTACTTGAGCTAACCTTTGATTTGGAATCCTAGCGATGGCAGTAACCCGTTCTTATTCAAATCGCAACTCTCATGATATATTGCTGTGCTTGGATCCGGGGTTTCTCCCTCATCGCCCTTATGTTATTTCATTTGTTGAATGGTGTGTGTTGTAGGCGCCCGCTTGCATGACCTTCGTTTAAAGAAATTGGATCGTGGTACATTAAATTCTTGCTTTAAAAATCTATAATCGCTTCCACGAATTTAATCTGAGATGTCAATTTCTGCAGTTTGGTCGTTTAAGGGGGTAACCTTACTAGAATCGTTCGGTCGTTGCCATTCAAGACAGTCTCAATATCCAATCACCACCCCTTATCTTAGTCTCTATGTTATGACATTCATTGTTGTGTCCATGTATTATTCTATTTAAGGAGATAGTAAAAGTTAGATGAAACCAACTTACAATTAAGGTTTAGACAATACATCCCTATTCTATTAAATAAAGGTTGAAAACCTTTATCGTGACTTCAAGTAAAAGTTGGTTTAGAGGTGGCTCAGAGTATAATAATGTGATGTAATACTACTCTAATTGATAAGGGTCAATACCCATGCCTTGGGATATAATAAAGGGAGATCCTTATAGAGTTGAAATCATAAATCGTATACATGTATATGTCTACGATAAATAGAACCTTCATGTTCATCTTTTGTTTTACATAATTTATTAAACTAGTGATGTAACTTCAAGAGAAATGGGATGTTTAATAGTGATGCTTAGCGCTTTATGATTTAGAGCATGATAATGATGACCTTCTTTAAATTATCTTAGATTTCAATGATAATGATGACCTTCCTTAAATTATCTTAGATTTCAATGTAAGCACTTTAAGTCCTTCATCTTCTTATTATGAATGATTTTGGTAAAGATTTAAAGGATACTCAAGTAGTATTAAATTCTTAAAACATTGCTTAAAGAAGATTGAATTCCTTATGGTTTCTTAAGAGGATCATTAACTCATCCTTACATATATTAAATTTTGGATAGCATAATATGGAATACATTATAATAATTCCTTCCAAGGGAGACTACTTATATTTTTTTAGTCATCTTTTAAATATTGAGAAGAATTATTTATAAATAAGTAAACCCTTAATTTATATAAGCATTCTATATAAAATAAATATATAGATATGAGGGCAAGTCTCTAGTTATGGATCTTGTTAATTAGAATTTTAGGATCTTGAGATTTAGTGGGTAAGTTAATAAACTGATTATATTTTGTTGATGTACTAGAATTGATGATCACTCTTATGTCAAGAAATTAATGTTGATTTATGATTAATTAAGTAATTAGATTACTCGTGCACCTTCTAAATATTTTTGATGTATGATAAATTAAGTGATTAGATTACTCGCGTTCCTTGAAATAATGTGGATCTATGATTAATTAAGTAATTAGATTACTTGCGCACCCTGAAAATAATGTTGATATATGATTAATTAAGTGAGTATATCACTAGCACGCCATGAAAATAAAGTTGATGATTACTCCTGTGCCATGAAATTAATTGATGTATGAAAATCATAGTTGGACTATCATTGGAATAACCCATAAATGGTAATTGCATATTCTAAGTTGGTGTATGTTGTAATAGAACTTCTGTTGCGCCGTGAATAATTGATGCTTAAGTTTGATTAATTGATCTAATTGAATTTCAACATAATTGGATTAGTGGGATTTAGACACCTCCTTGCCCTCATACCTTAAGTGGTCAAAATGAATCAGATGAATCTTGGGCTTGAACATTTCTTATGTGTCTTGGAGGTCCTAACCTTGCAAGATAGGTTGGACGAGTAGTTTCTTATGTTATCCTTATGTGATGAGTCGATTGAATAAAAGTATTGATGTTTCCAGTTAATCGTGACGAGTTGATCTTGCGTCGCTATTTTTATGATACTTGTTGATTATGTGTTATTATCGAATGTGATGATGTGTTAATTATGTATCGTTACTAATTATGTTAATGCATTGACTATGTGTCATTATTTATTATGTTAATGCATTGATGAGCGTTGTTTTTAATTATGATGATGTGTCCTTTGAGATGATATTAATTATGTTGCGTCGATTTTATTTTCCTAATGCAATTTTTTTTTTTACCTTTGTAGATCATTGTTTGTTGTTGTAATAGAGGGGACGTTACATATGGTATCAGAGCGGGTTCAAACACGCAACTTGGGATCATTATGCCTTCCACTGTATTAAATATTTGATCAATAACTTATCGCTAAATAAATTTGAAAGTTGTCTATAAGATAATCATGGTTAGGGGACGTCGTCGAGGTAGACGATGTGGTGCTAGGGGCATAGGTGTGATGCCTCCAATAGAATCCACGCCAGAGGGGTCCAACCCCTAAGGACAAGAACAAGTCATTGGATAGGAGCAGGTTGTTATGGGGGATGTGTTTTGTTGATGAGGTCCTTTCAGAGGATGTCAAAGGCCTTGATTAAATGACTAGATAGATGATCCAGATTTTATGAGCAGAACGAAATGAATATAGTTTATTAACAGGTGCTTAACACAAAATAACAGAGATACAGTAAAATTGGTTTTCTATTCAATAACGAAATAAAATGAAACTATAAAATACAGCGGAAAGAGGCTTGCTGGAATGGTGGCGTCTTATCTCTGAGAAGAGATGTGACAATAGCGTGCATTCTCAAGAAGAAAGTTACAATGAGGCTCTGAAGGAATTTTTACAATAAGAAATAATGCCAAAAACCCTAGACATCCAAAAACCTAACCCTAGGAGATGAAGTGACAAAATTCATGTGGTCCCCATTTGGGTAAGTTAGTACTTCAACTTCCCGGGGTCGTAACTTTTGCATATGATCTTCGTTTTAGGCGTGTGATAGCCCGTTGGAAGGGTATCGTCGAGGAGATTCATTTTGGGGGCTCAGTTTTTCGTTTGGATATAATTGAGGAGTTTGATCCTGAAACCCCTTCATTTAGGCCCTCAAAATGGCCCTCGAAGATAAAACTGCTAAAAATATTAAATTGCCAAAATTGTCAGAAAATTGTTTTGAGATAGTTGGAAAAGGTGGGTGGCCAATGATATACATCTCGATCAATCCTCCCTCCTTAGGAAGAAATGGTCTCCATTTCATTGAGGTCCCCCATCAGATGAGGAAGTTTCTGCTGAATTTGGCCCCAGGTGAGCCACTTGCCTTGGTGCAAGAGCTACCCTGCTTTGACGACTCGATAAATTTGGATGCTTTCTTGTCGATTGAATTTGATCTGTCTTTCCACAATCTGATTATTGGATGTTTGTTGTAGGAAGTTGGGGTTGAGGTTTGTTGGTGTCAGTTGTTCTGCTACTTCTGAGGTGTCCAATAATGGTGGGAAATAAGGGCAAATGAAATCCACATTGAACACTGGGTGCAGACCAAGGAAAGGAGGAATGTTGAGCTCAAAAGAATTATCCCCCATGGCCTTGGTGATAGTGTAAGGCCCATAACGGAGTGGATGAAGCTTTCGATGGGGTCCTGTAAGGCATTCTTTCTACAAGTGCAACCAAACTGTTTCTCCCACCTGAAACTTATGTGGCACCCGATGTTGATCATGGCGTTGTTTGTACTTGTCATTGGACTTTTGTAGGATATCCTAAACCTATTGCCGGATGTGCTGGATCCGCTCAATGAAACATGTGGCTTTGTCGGCTTCAGTTAGAGCAGGAGATGAGTTGGTCATGGTGACCGCAAGGGGAAGTGCAACATCTATGGTTCCCAATGGTTGGAATCCTAACCCCACTTGAAAGGGGCTATGGCCAGTTGAGCTATGTAGGGCTTGGTTGTAGCTATGTTGGACATAGGGAAGGCTCTCATCCCATGTGCAAGGGTGCTTTGAATTATACATGTGGAGGATATGCAGAATCATTCGATTTACAACCTTGGTTTGGCCATCCGTCTCGGGGTGGAAGGCCATGAATTTGGTGAGCTTGGTGTCTAGCAGTGACCAGAGGCTCGACCAGAATGTGTTGAGAAAGTGACTATCCCGATCTAAGACAATGGTTTGTGGGATTCCAAAATGTACCCAGACGCGTTCAAATAATATCTTGGCAGTGGCCTCTGTTGTGATGCTCTTCTTGTAGGAAACCAGAATCGCCATCTTAGAAAAGCGATCAACAACCACAAAAACACATTCATTTCCCTGCTTGGTGGACAGGAGGCCCGACATGTAGTCCATTGAGATGGATTCCCATGGCCTGTCAGGAGTAGGAAGAGGGGTGTGCAGGCCCTGTTTCTTAGTGGTCGGTTTGGAAATAGCGCAGGCAGTGCAAGACCTGATATACTTGTTGACCTCCTATTGAAGTTTCGTCCTGCATAAATGTTTTTGTATCATCACCACTTTCTTTTCAATGCCGAAGTGTCCTGCCACCCGACTGTAGTGGGCTTCCCAGATCATCTTCGCTCGCTCACTTGATGGAACACAAATATGGCCCAGACGACACAACAACCCATCCTAAATATGGAAATTATCGACAACTGCGTTTGCACCCAACATTTGGTAGGTGGTGACGAAGTCACGGTCTGTCTCATAGAGTTGGGGCCATCGAGATGTCTCATGGCCGCAAGAGTCTATCACCATGGTGAGTGCCACGACTGGCGGTCTGTTGAGGCAATCAATGACATGATCGGTGCTTCATGTTTTATACTTTATGTTGAGGTGGAATTGTTGCAAGTATGTGGACCACTTTTGATGGTGGTCATTCTGTAATTTTCCTTGTGTCTGCATGAACTATAGTGGCTTATGATCAGTGTGGATGAGTGTCTCCTTCACAAGAATGTAATGTCTCCACTGGCAGCATGCTTGCACAATGGAGTACATTTTTTTGTCGTAAGTAGGGTACTTACGGACAATATCTAATAGTGTCTCACTATGATAGGCCACGGGGTGGCTGTGCTGAGTGAGAACGACGGCCACAACATAGTATAAAGAATCTGTCTCGATCTTAAAAGGATGTTGTAGGTATGGTAGTGAAAGTACCGGGGCTGAGCACAAGCGTTGCTTCAAATCATCGAACTCTTGTTGTTGGGACCGACCCCATGAAAATTTCACCTTACCACCACCCTTGTTTATTTTGCTGAGGGCCCATGCAATATAGGAGAAACCCAACATGAACCTGTGGTAGAAATTGACAAGGCCCAAGAAGATCACTGAGTTTTGTTGGGGCTGGCCAGTCATGGATGACTTGGATCTTGGCTGGATCCACAAGTACGCCATGCTGATCAATGATGTAGCCAAGGTAATGGACCCTGTCCATGTCAAAGGAGCATTTTTCCAGGTTAGCGTATAGCTTGTGCTGCAGCAGAGTGTGCAGAACCTGTTGAATATGCTACAAGTGTTCGGCCCGAGTCTTGCTGTAAATTAGAATGTCATCCAGATACACCACTACAAAAGTATTGGTGAATGGTTTCAGGATATCATCCATCATCCTCATGAAAGTGGCTAGAGCATTTGTCAAACCAAAGGGCATGACCAACCATTCAAAAAGGCCTTTCTTTGACTTGAAGGAGGTCTTCCATACATCTATCTGTTCTATCGGGACCTGGTGGTAGCCAGACTTCAGATCAATCTTACTGAAGTATTTATCCCCCGTGAGTTGATCAAGGAGGTCATTGATTTGGGGAATTGGGTACCGATTTCTGACTGTGATTATATTCAGAACCCGATAATCAATACAGAGTTGCCAAGTTCCATCTTTCTTCTGTACCAACACGATTGGGCTCCCGCAAGGTGATGATATAGGGAGGATGTGCCCCTTGCGGAGCAGTTCTTGGATCTGTTACTTGATCTCCTCATTCTCTAACAAAGTGCGACGATAGACTGGCCCATTGGGTAGTGGTGCACTGGGGGTCAGATCAATAGGGTTCTTGACGTGGTAGTGGAGAGGTACCCCTGTAGGTGAGGAGAAGATATCCAAGTATTCTTCCATGACCTTATCTACTTGTTTCTGCTGTGTGTAGAGGTCGGCCGCAGAGACACTGGATGTGGCTGTGATCTTTCTCTTATTCTGAGAGAGAATCACAAAGAAGACAAACTTCCATGTTTGAGAGATGACCTTCCTTCATTTCTTAGAAGATATCAAGGAAATAGCATTAGGTGGGACTACCTCGGGTATCCTGTATAATTTCCTGTGCAAAGTAGTAATAACACTACGAGGCCTAGACTCATATACAACATAACATTTCCATAAATAAGGTTGGACCAAAAGAACATCACAAACTTCGAGAGGAGAAACATCACACAATACCTCATCTTTGAAGGGCTTGATGTCGTACAACAGTTGACACTTTTGGCTGACGTGGAGATCACTTCCTTGGTGGAGCCATCCAATGGTGTACAGTTGTGGGTGAAGTGGTGTTAGTAGGGCCAGCCACTTGACGACCTCTACTGAGATGAGTTTCTTCTAGCTACCGCTATCAACGATGAAGTGTAGTGGGTTTCCTTTTACCCACATATGTGAATCAAAGAGGCACTCTCCTTCTTCTAGCTCATCTAGTTCACCAGGCTAGAGATTGGTGGTAGCAACAGTGGCACCGGGTTCTGTGTCAATGATCTGTCTTCCCCTTTCTGGTTCTGGCTCAGAGTCATAATTTGTATCTGATTCAGGGGCTTTCACTTCGTCCACCAGTGACTTCTTTGAGTGGCATTCAACAGTGTTATGCCAAGGGCTCTTATGGAAGTGGCACCACTTCCCGATATCTTTCTTTGTCTTTTCGGTGTCCTCCTTTGCTTATGGCTTGGACTGGTTGTCCTGATACTATCCATCATTGCTCTGTCCTTTGTTTGGTGGGTTGGGGATGCCCTTTCCTATCTTTTGTTGTGAGGGGTTCCCATGCCCAAATTTCCATGTATTTTGTTTGAGCTTCTGCTTGATTTTGACAACATATCGGTAGGCCATGCCCAAGGATGAGATGTCCAGAAATTCTGTTTCATTCTGGATGTATCTATGAAGAGAACCACGATACTTGAGTACCAGATGTCGCTCTGAATCTTTGATACCCAACTTGGTGCGCAAGGTATGGAAGATATTTGTGAAATCTGGCTCTGCTTGGTCTCTTTCTTGCCGCAGTGTGGTCCATTTGGTATACAGGTCGTCATAACTTTTGACAGGGTAGTATTGTTACTTAATAGAATCCCTGAAGGATTCCCAGGTGGTCGTAACTAAAAATAATGAGGTTTCCTCTATTTCCTTTTGCTCACAAAATGTTTCCCACGAATCTTTGACATGGAGAACGGCTTTGAGGAGCACAAAAGTAATCTTTTATTTATTCAAAAAGTTATGGACAGAAAATAACCCTTCTAGTAGATTCAACCACTTGTCTACAACATCTGCGTCTATCCGACCTTCAAATATAGGAATATCAAAGATTATTTGTACCTTGAAGGGGGCGGGGCCTCCGTTCGAGGAAGATGCATCGCCTGTTGGTAGCCACCGAAGGATTTGCGTGAAACTATCCATCATATTTTTCCTCTGTTGTGTGAGGGCTTCCTCAATCAACAGTTTGAAAGGATATCTTGTCCCGTCATCTTTATTTTCTCCTACCATGGGAAGTCTCTTGGGCATGCGAGATCTTCTTTCCTTAAGAGAAACAAGCTCGAGACCCAACTCTTTGTACTCCGACCTCGTTGAGGACATGCATTAAGACAATAAGGAGAAGACAACTCTAATACCACTGATCCAGATTTTATGAGAAGAACGAAATGAATACAGTTTATTAACAGGTTCTTAACACAAAATAACAGAGATACAGTAAAACTGGTTTTCCATTCAATAAAGAAATAAACTAAAACTGTAAAATGGAGCGGAAACAAGCTTTCTAGAATGGTGGCGGCTTGTCTCTGAGAAGAGATGTGACGGCAGCACGCATTTGCAAAAAGAAATTTACAATGAGGCTCTGAAGGCCTTTCTACAATAAGAAAGAATGCCAAAAACCCTAGACATCCAAAAACCTAACCCTAGGAGATGAAGCACCAAAAGTCATGTGGGCCCCATTTGGGTAACTTAGTACTTCAACTTTTCGGGGTCGTAACTTTTGCATACGTTCTCCATTTTAAGCGTGTGATAGCCCGTTGGAAAGGTATCGTCGAGGAGATTCATTTTGGGGGCTCAGTCATGAATTTTTCTATAATTTAGTAGATCGATCCCGAAAAACCTTCATTTAGGCCCTCAAAATGGCCCCGTAAGTTAAAACTGCTAAAAATAGTAAATTGCAAAAATTGTTAAAAAATTGTTTTGAGATAGTTGGAAAAGGTGGGTGGAATGTACCCAATGAGGGTTCTTAGATATCTCCAATGGGAAGTTGTACCATTCACAAAGAACTCAAGAAATTGAAGTTTCTCAAGTTCATGAGTTCCACAGATGACTCACCCGTCGAGGCATGATTGGAGAACATGGAGATGTTCTTTATGCTTCACGACTACAACTCCAACATGAAGGTACAAATGGAGGTATTTCAGTTGAAGGGGAGCTCTATTCTATGGTGGAAGGCACTCCTACCTCAATTAACCATGGGCATCGAAGACATTTCATGGGAACTGTTCGAGGAGTGGTTCCGGGAAAGGTATTTTTCATAGGAATTCATCAAGAACCTACTCAATGAGTTCAATGCCTTACAACAAAGTTGTTGTATGATGCTAGAGTATGAGTCCATATTTATGGAGCTAGTTCGGTATGCCCCGCATTTGAACACGGAGAAGTTGAAGGTCAACAACTTTGTGTTCGACCTTAATTCCAACATTCGTGTGAAGGCGAGGATCCTAATTCCTCAGATGTTGCGCAATGCAGTCTAGAAGTCCCTCATAGCTGAGGAATAGCTAACCAACGAAGGTCAAGGAAGGAATCCTGCAAGGCTTGATGGCCAGAGTAGTCGGGTCAGTAGGACCCACTACAGTGGGATATTTGGGCAATGTCCATAGGATTTATGCAGTGGTGAATAACTGCTAGACTGAGCACCAGTCCAGTGAGGTCGAGACTTCAGGTATGATCAATGGCCAAACTTTTAGTATTTTGATAGATCCAGGTCTTGAAGAGAACTTTATTTCTAGTGTAGCGCTAAAACTAATTAATATAAAGGTATTCGGGAAGGAAGAGTTTAGATATGTGGAAATGGCTTTGGGTGCCAAACAAAAGCTTGGAGGAAGGGTTATAGACTGGGGCATTGACTTGGGAGATTTTGTAATGAAGGCCAACTTGTATGTCACGATCTTAGGATCGTATGACATCGTGATCGGTATGGACTGGTTGGAATTTCATGATTCTATACTCACTGTAATAGGAAAGAGTTGAGTTTGACTAATGATGAGGGGCAGAGAAGAGTGATTGCTGGATGAAACCAGGGAGGGTCCTTGAGGTTCATTTCTTCCCTAGAGCTATAGAAGAGATTGTGCAAAGGATGTAAGTTATATGCAATCTTAGAGATAAATGACATGGGTAAGGAGGAAGGATTAGAAAACCTTTAGGTAGTATGAGATTTTTCTGATGTGTTTCCACAAGAGTTGTACCTAGTTTGTCGCTCGAAAGAGAATTGGAATTTACAATCAAATTGAAACCTAAAACTAAACCGATAGCAAGAGCACCTTATCGGATGTCAATTCCTGAGTTATAGTAGTTTAAAATGAAACTAAAGGATTTGTTGGACCTAAGTCTTATATGTCCAAGTGTTTCACCTTGGGGTGTGTTTTTTGTTTTCATAAGAAAGAAGGATGGGTCATGGAGACATTGTATTGACTACCGTCAACTGAACAAGGCCATGATCAAGAACCAATATTCATTGCCAAGAATAATATATTTGTTTGATCAAATGAAAGGCTCAACGATGTTTTCAAAGATCGACTTAATATCAGGCTATCACCAGTTACAAATTAAAGAGGAAGACTTTCCTAAGACCGCTTTTGAGACGAGGTTCGGGCACTATGAGTTTACCATTTTATCGTTTGGACTGACAAACGTCCCAGGGGTATTCATGAGTTTGATGAATGGGGTGTTCCACGAATACTTGGATAATTTTTTTCAAGTATTCATTGATGAAATATTGAGATATTATCGGATGACGGAAGAACATGACAAACATTTGCGCTTGGTACTACAGAGTTTACGAGAATTTTTTTTTATCCAGGAAACTGTCAAAATGCTCTTTTTATCAATCGAGGATTCATTAATTAGGGCATGTTATATTTGGCAAAGGCATAGCTATGGATCCATCAAAGGTAGAGGTTATTACGGAATGGCCTTCACTGAAAAACTTACCAGAAGTACATAGTTTTATGAGTTTATCAAGATATTATTGATGGTTCGTTGAAGGTTTTTTGAAGATAGAAAATACGATCAGAGAATTGCAGAAGAAAAACAAGAAGTTTGTATGGATCGAGAAGTGCGCAGAAGAATTTGAAAGGCTTAAGGGTTTTTTGACGACAACGTCGATAATAAAGGTCCTCAACATGGAAAAGGAATTCTCGATATGCACAGACACATCGAAGGAAGGCTTAGGCATAGTTTTGATGCAACACAACCGAGTGAGTGCTTACATCTCAAGGAAATTAAGAAAGCATGAGGAGAAATACTCAACGCATGATTTGGATTTATTGGCCATTTTGTATTCCTTGAGAACATGGAGACACTATCTGATTGGATGTAAATTCGAGCTAAAATACGATCACTATGGATTACAAAACACATTTACGTAGAGTGACTTGAACGTGTCACAAAGGCGTTGGTCAAAATTGCTTAGTGAATATGATTTTGAAATTACCTACATAAAAGGAAAAATGAACATAATGGCATATGCGTTGATTCAGAGACCACGCATATTCTCGGTGATACCAATTTAGAAGAAATTCGACAAATGATTCTAACTATACATTTCGACGACGACTAGTATAAAGAGGTTAAGGACAATATTAGACGAAACACCATGATGGTACCAAGGATTGAAGGTTACACATTGGAAAATGATGGACCGATGAGGTATAATAACAAGATTTACATATCGCCTAATGAAAAATTAAGAATTTTGATCTTCAGTGAAGCGCGTCGAGCAGTGTACATGGCTCATCCGGGAGTCACGAAGATGAGTGCAGACCTTAAGCCTTTATTCATTTGGAAGGGGATGAAAGAAGACATAGTTAGCTACATTGCGAGATGTCTCAAATGATAGCATGTGAAAGATGAGCATAGACACTCGGCATGATTAATACAAACCCATGCTATTCTGTAATCGAAATGGGAGATCATTTCGATGGACTTTATTGTTCATTTCTCATTGATGGAAAGGAGGCAAGACTCTATTTAGTGCTAGTTGACACTCTGACAAAGAGTGTAGATTTTGTTCATGTGCGTACGACGTATAAGGCGCCATAGATATCTAGAGTTTCCATCATCAAGATTTTTATATTACGTGGTCTTCCAAAAAGGATCATAGAGGATTGGTGTTTATAGGACATTTTTTCACTAGTTTCCAAGAGGACTTGGGAACACAACTAAACATTAGAAAAACATATCACCCTTAGACTGGCGGGAAGGCAGAATGAAAGAAACAAATTTTGGAAGATGTGTTGTGTATGTATTTATTTTACCAACAAAACGTTGGGGAGAGTTATTTCCACTGGTAGAGTTTCCATACAACAACAATTATCAAAGTACCACTAAGACAAAAATGTTTGAGTTCCTTTACGGGAGATTATGTCAAATGCCTTTGATCGGGGATCAACTTGAGGATAGGTCCCTAATAGGAATAGAATCTAGCCAAGATATGGAAAAACAAATGCAAATGATAAGAAAACAGATTAAAGAGGCACAATATGGATAGAAAAGTCATGCTGATGCACATCGCGTTGACCGCCATTATGAAGTTGGCGATTGAGTTTTCGTGCAGGTGAAATCGCACAAAAGTTTGATCAAGTTTGGAGAGGGAGATAAAATATCTCCTAGGTTATGGGACCTTTCAAAGTTGTGGAAGGAAAAGGAAACGTGGCCTACCAACTAGCATTGCCTGATTCTTTGAGGTGTATGCACGACATTTTTCATGTTTCTATTTTGAAATATTATGTTAGTGATCCTACACATGTGATTGACATGAGTTCGATGCACATGTCAGATGAGGGTGCACTCACGTCAGAGCCAATCCGCATTCTAAACCATCACATTCGACAAATACGACGTCGAATAGTCGATGAGGTCAAGGCCTAGTGGAACAATTATAGTCCACACTCGACCACCTCGGAGGACACATATGATATGCACCAACAAATTCCTTACTTCTATGATAGATTAGACATATATATATATATATATATATATATATATATATATATTCACACCCTTTTAATTACTTCATTTTATATATTGCACAACTTCGGGAAGAATTTTAAAACGAGAGGCGGGTGTATGAAACATCCCTCTCTTGCGAGCACATGTTATCCACTTATTATGTGAGAACGCTTCTCTGCAATTAATACAGTTATGTTACATGGTTGTTTGTTTCGCTTATGGATTCTTATGATGATGTTTATGGATTATGATTTGATGTTATTTATATATACATATTGACAGATGCTATTGACGAGTTTTCCATGAGTGTCCAGTACAATGATAGAGTGTGGATGTCGATGGCATCAATGGATCTCCTTGGACTCTAGATTGAGTCAGGAAGTGGATTGTATTGGTTTGAGTATTTCATTTATGCATATGCCACATATGATCGATTAGAGTATCACTTTGTATATGGATCATTCACAGTGTTTCGTTGATGGATGCAGGATGATGATTACTTGCTAATCTGACTCACATAAGGAGTAAAGGGGTGATGCACATAAAAAATATATTGAGGGAGAGGTGTGGCAGATTCCTTGTCACAACCTACTAGCACCCCCGTCGTGGCTTGAATTGTAGGTTAACGATTACCTAGTTCAAGAGGTTTGCGATGTCATGAGGGAAGACTCAGATAGTCTCTCACAAATACTTCTAAGGGGCGTGCAATAAGGCAAGGTTCTTATTCCTTAGAATCCCTTAGTCACTCACAGGGTCACCTGAATGGAGTGTTGACTCCAAGGGTTGGACAACTACCAAAACTAGTCAAGCGTGGGTGGCTCCCTTGGAGCACAGAGTGCGTCTTGAAGGGAACGTCATGGAAATAAAACTTGATTCAATGAATCTAGGTGGCCTAGAAAACCTTGAGTGAATAATCAAACCTTCTAAAATATGTAAGCATTGTCGGGCTTAATTAATTAACTAAGGATTGAAATTATTAATTGTAAATCCCAAGTGAAAGTCTAATCCGATTCAAAAATTAAGCCTAAGTCTAAGCTAGGTGAGAATACTAAAGCTAAATTATTAGCTAAATCAAAGGGGCAATGAGGTAAATAAATTCAAGAATTAAGTAAAATGATATAATTCTAAATATTTGATTTAAGGCACATATGTGTAAGAAAATATTAAAAAAGAGTTTAAAATAAATAAATAAACATAGATGACAGTGTGTGTACACATAGAAAGCAATCTAGAGTCTAGCTAACACCCGTCTAACTAGAGAAGAGTCCTATTTTAACTCAAATCAGATTTAGTAAGGAGTCAGTCATTTATTGGAAATAAGGGGAATAAAGAGACAAGTAGGAGTAATTTAAGGAGCGTTTTTAGGAAATGTGAGGAAATTGACTTTAATTAAAAAAAGTTGAAGATTTTACTTGTGCAACTTGCGCAAAGAGTGACAAGTGTACGGGGGGAATAATTATAAATTATTTAATTAAAAAGAGAATTGGTTGTGAAAGTGGGGGCTTCATTAAGGAAACTCCTATAAAGCAACTGGAAGAGAAGGAAAAAAAAAACACACTGGTTATGGGTAAAGTTATGCTGCAAAAATTTTGACCGGTTTTACTTGTAAGAGTTGGAGATACCTAGCTTGAGAGAGAGTGGTGGCTCTACCTTGTGAGGAAATCACATAGCTAGAGTATTTTTTTTTTTTGTGTGTGTGGCCCCTTAATGGATCTGGGGGCTAAGGGGGAAGACAAGTACCTCTAGAGTTGGATGGAAGGTACCGATGAAGTCCTTGGATTGGCAAGCAAAGGAGCTAGGCGCAAGTTCAAGTGGATTTATTCGGTAATATGGATCATCGTCAACGTCAGATTATTGGTTACGGTACTCCATCTTTGTAATCTTGTTTTTAAATAAAAGTTTTTTTTACGAATATTGATGTTAATCTGTGCTGAGGAAAATAAGGATATTATGGAATTGTATATTGAAATTTTTAATTGAGATTGGTTGTAGACTCAAACCTTTTATAGTTATAATTATAAACTATAGTTTGGGTGGATGCTATAATACCATTCATTCTATATCATACCTATAGATCGACTAGATAGTTAAAACAATCTGGTGGATGTAGTTGTGAGCAGTTTGAGATATGTTATGCATATTTCTCTATTAAAAAATATGATGAAATGTATTGTGATCTTAGTTGTTTATCAGGCTTGAAACCTACTGCAATTGTGGTGAAATTCCAGTATTGCAATGACAAGATCTTGGGTGTATTTGGCTAATCCTGTGTTATTTCCTCTCCTTGTGTATTTTCATTTGAATTTCCTTTGGAATGTAAGAAATCATTAGAAATGGAGAATACGCACCAAGGGAACTAGTGCTCATCTCTAAGATTCTTGCTGCACCATCCTCTCCTAGGCAATTTTTAATCTGAGTGCCTCCCTCATCGGAGTTAGCAACGCGCCCCTTAGAATTTTCAAGTTGGTTTTATGGAAAATGATTAGGTCTCAAAATTTTTAACTAAATCTGTTCATGTCCTTCGGTGGTCTCCGAGTAATCCTGCACAATACAGATTGTGAATTCTTATCTCTATCGGTGCGTCTAATCCATTTACATTCATTGCTTTTGTACACTTCTCCTTCCACTGATGCACATATTGCTTATTTTCATCTTATGCATGCTTCCCGATTACTGAGTTTTAAAAATGCATCTTCCTTTAACCACCTCCCTATTAAGGTAGTGGATCTATCTAGTCTCGTATCCTTCTTGTGCCATAACCCTACGACTATAGAAGGCTCCAATGCAACATAAAATATTTCGACTCTTCAACATAGTATGCAGTTCACCTTCAATTCCATTCCCAGTTTGATAGCTTTTTACTAACAAATATTGGGGGCCACGGAAAGGGAAACATCCTTAGATATCTACCTGAGATGACCCCTCATTTGTAATCCTGGTGATACAAGTAACCCTTTGTTTTTAAAATCACAACTATCATGATATTTTGCTACATTTGGATTCAGTGTTTCTCCCTCATCATCCTTGTGTTATTTCATTTGTTGACTAGTGTGTGTTGTAGGGGCCTCCTTGCATGACCTTCATTTAAACAAGTTGGATCATGGTCCATCAAACCCTTGCTTCAAAAATTGTTAATCACTTCGAGGAATTTAATCCCAGATGTCAATTTCTGCAGTTTGGTCATTTAATGGGGTTACCTTACTCGAATCATCTGATCGCTTCCATTGAAGGAAGTTCAGATATCAAATCACCACCATTTCTCTTAGTCTCTATGTTATGAAATTCATTTTTGTTGCCATGTATTATTCTATTTAAGGAGATAGTAAAATTTAGATGAAACCAACTTACAATTAAGGTTTAGACAATACATGCTTATTCTATTAAATAAAGGTTGAAAACCAAACGAATTCATGTAAAAGTTGGTTTAGAGGTGGTTGGGAGTATAAGAATGTGATGTAATACTACTCTAATTGATAAGGGTCAATACCCATGCCTTGGGATATAATAAATGGAGATCTATATAGAGTAGAAATCATAAATGGTATAATTGTATATGTCTACGAAAAATAGAACCCTCATGTTACTCTTGTGTTCTATTCTTAAACTAGTGGTGTAAATTCAAGAGAAATGGGATGTTGAACACTGATGGTTAGCTCTCTATGATCTAGTTCATGATAATGATGACCTTCCTTAAATTCTCTTAGATTGATATGCAAGCACTTTAAATCCTTCATCTTCTTATTGTGAATGATTTTGTTAAAGCTTTAAAAGATACTCAAGTAGTATTGAATTCTTAAAGAATTTATTAAAAGGATTTGACTTCCTTATGGTTGATTAAGAGGATCATTGACTCATCCTTACATATATTAAAGTTTGGATAGAATAGTCTTGTATGGAATAAATTATAATAATTCCTTCCAAGGGAGAATACTTATATTCTTTTAGTTCTCTTTTAAATATTGAGAATAATTATTTATAAATAAGTAAACCTATAACATCCCTCTCTTGTGTGCATTAAGAGAGCTTATTCTTTGAGGACACTTGATTACAAGTGATCCATATTATTATACTATTAGGCATTTGATTATGATTATGAGGCATTATGGATATGATGACATGTTATATTACTGTATTGACATAGACAAGTGCTATTGACTTGGTTCTCTTGAGTGTGTAGGATTCTTGACCTCGAGGATGCAGATGCATCAATGAGAGCCTTGGACTCCAAACCGAGTCACGGAATGGAATATTGGGGTTTGATTATTGTATATATAACCTATGTGAGTCTGATTAGATGTTATGATTATGTATTTTTGTTTTTGAAATGATTCATTGATGATGCAGGCTAACGATAACTTGCCGACCAGACTCACATGTGGAGTAGAGGGGTCAGGCATGACTACCAGAGACGTTGAGGGAGAGGTGTGGACAAAAACCCTGCCACATCCTAATAGCACTTCTGTAGTGGCTCGAACTATAGATTAACGACTACCTAGTTCGAGAATACCCACGATGCCGCGAGGGAAGACTGTGACAGTCGCCCATGATGATTCTAAGGGGTGCGCCATAAGGCAGGGGCCTTATTCCTTAGATTCCCTTAGTCTCCCACAAGATCACCTGGTGGAGTATTGACTCCAGGGATTTTTGATGTCTACCAAGTGATTCAAGAGGCAATTGGAACCCTTGGAGCACGTAGTGCGTCCTTAAGGGCACATCACGCAAGAAATACGAAAAGAGACGAGTGGCACCCTTGGAGTATGTAGTGCGTCTTGAAGGGCATGTAGTGCAAGGGAAACAAAATGAGGCTAGTGGCACCCTTGGAGAACCTAGTGCGTCCTGAAGGGAACCTCGCATTGTTGACTAATAAGTGATTAAACCTAGATGCCCTTAGAACGAATAATGTGATTAGAAATATTTAAAAACAATTTCCCTAATAAAATGTCGGCAAGCCTAGGAAAATAAAATATAGGTCTAAGTGATACTTGTGGCAAAAAAAAACCAAACTAATATATATATATATATATATATATATAATCATCATTAAACATGTGACGAAAAGGGGGTAAGAAATTCAATTAATTTATAAAAAAATCAAATTACTTTGAGGGATTAAAATTTTAAAAGAAAATTGATTGCTTGTTACATGTGCTAATTAAAAATCTTAACTAAAAAGAAAAAGGGGGAAACATAAAGAGAAAGGGAAACATAAAGAAAAAGAAGATTCCAGAATGACTAACTTAGCAAGGAGTCTTTCCTTTAAGAACTTTCTAAATTGAACTCAACTAGTAAATTAGTAAGGGGGTAAGTCATTAAAATGTGTAAGGGAATATGGGGACACCTAGGAGCGATTCTAGGAACGCTTTTAGGTGGGTGAGGGAAATACGAGTAATTAAATAATTAATGAAATTAACTTCTGGTGCAAAGAAGGGGATGGGTGACACATGTACGGGGAGGATTTTTCTGAATTAAATTATTGAACATTAAATTAAATGGGAAATTGGGAAATAAATTACTTAGAAACTCTATATAAAGGAGGGAGGAGGAGGAGGATGGATCTCTTATGTTATGCATAATGTTATGTTACAGAATTTTAGACTCTACTGACTTATCTTGTGGGAGTTGGGATACCGATCTCGGTGAGGAGTGATAGCTTGACCTTGGGAGGCAAGATGGGAGCTAGTTGTTCTTTGGTTTAGTGTGTATGGCCCCTTTGCAGCTTGGGGGGCTAAGGGGGAAGAACAATACCCCTAGTGTTGGCTGGGAGGTATCGGTGAAGTCTCATCGATCGACAAGCGGGATTTGCACGGAGCGCACATGACGATGACTCAGAGATTTCACCTTGGGCTACGGTACACATGCTTGTATTTTTGCATGGTAGATTACTATTGATATTAAGCTTCCATTTTTGTAATTTTAATTGTGTAAAGAAAGTGTTTGAATTAACATTTTAATCGAGAACTTAAATTCACCATAGCCTTAAGCTCGCTGTTTGACTTGATTCCCTTCACAATCGATCCCTAATACTATGACTGTCTTGTTGGTTTTATTGATTTATCATGAAGATTTGTTATTTTTACTTCATCCTCATCCCTATATCATCAGTCCACGACCAAGCAGTAGGCCAGGAGACGGATTGACGGTCATGACTTCGGTGTTAATAGACCTATAGATCCTAATGCCTTGCATTTTTGTGTGTGGATGATGAGAAAATGATGTTATGTCCAGTTGTCTACCCATATTGATTGTTCCTGGTTGACTGATTCTCTTTCCCCTTCTTGCATTTGGATACCTCGGTGTATTGTTCATCTTCGATCTCTGCGATTTTAATGACCTCGTATCTTATTATTCTTATTATCTTGGATTCTCTTTCAATACTTTTCACTGTGATTTTCCTCTGCAATTTATTACCTTTAAGGGAGAGTTTTACCTGCTCACTTTACCCTTGGTTCATACATTTATATACTGCGTTACATCCTATGTATGGTCTGCATAGTCAGCACATGTTTAAGCTTCGAGTAAATAATCTTTTGGCTACATTTTTGTTTTTTTTAATTACCCGGAACGCAGCGAATCCGTTGTTGTTACACCTGCGTTTCACATTCATTGTCAGTAGACTCATACCTTCAGTGATAGAGAATACTATGTGAATGCGTTTTTATGAATTGGAAGGCTGCGTTTACTGTAACTGAAGGGATATGCTTGCGTTTTATTTTAGTTATTTCTCTTCCTTCTGTTTTATGTATCCCACCACCTTTTGGCTATCACCGCGATGTATTGGTAGTTGAAAGTTATGTGTAATCACAGTGATATTTATTTCACGGTTGTATAAAATAATTGAGAGTTGTAATATGTTGTTTTCTTTGTTGTTTTGTACCATTACATATGTAAAAGCCTCCATTTGACTATTTCAACATTCTATTTTTTTTTCAGTCTCGATCTACTTCTAATTTGATTTGGTTAGTGTTGAACTAGATTAATGGAGAACTCAGTTATTCCCATGGGCTCAGATGTATAAATTTGAAACTGGTTAGTGTTGAACTATGGGCTTAGACAACCGATTTTATTTCCTGATCGATTTGAGTTACATTAATACCCATTTCCAATCCAGATGAATTGATTTTGACAGTTGAATAATTTTGTGTCGATCTATTTTATTAGCGTTATTCTCTTTAAAATCAACTATGTATTGATCTATTTTATTTCCGTCACTCTCTTTATAATCAAATCTGGTTGCGTTTTATGATGCCATCTCCATAATGAAATTTTTAAGTGACGGCTAATTGTAGATAGGCTTAGTTTTATGCCCAACGATTGATTTTCTTTAATTATACGCTCAGAGAGATACAGTGGTATTTGTTACGCACAACACATGTCCCTTAATTATAATGTTATGGTGATTCCGTTAGTATACGCCCAACATTATAAAATGTTAGTGTTATCTCTTTATTTTATGTCACATCAATTTCCTGGAGGATATCTCAGCGTATTCCAATTCGTCCTCCTACAATTTCATCCCTATCCTGGAAGATGTATCCTTATATTGGGCTACGATGTTCCTTTTCCTTTGACCGCGACTTCTCATTGTTTTACTTTATTGCAGGTGCAAATTCCAATGACAATTTTTATGAATCGACAACCATATTTTTTGTGTCTCTCGACTGCGAAGTCACCAGATTTTCACTGCGATCTTAACATGCCTTTGAGTGCGATTCTTCATGAATTACACAGCGAGATTGGTTGGTTAGCATCCCTCGTTCTTAGCATTTAATTTTTGTTAATTATGTGTTTTTAGTAGTGATTTTTATGCAGCAGATGGGTAACGGTAGCGAGTCCCTGAGGGGCAACGAATCATGCAGTGATTAACAACAAAGGTGTCTTAATGAACAGCGGATAAAATATTTTTATTTTTATTATCATCTCACAGCGTTTATTTCTTCATTTTCGAATTTACACAGCGATCTAATGTTTATGGTTGACAACGATGCGTATTGAATCCCTTGTTAAATTCTTTTATCCTTAATCCCTTTAGGATATTGTGCAGGTACATTAAAACCCTATCTTTTATTACCACATAAATCAAAATATTTTTAATATACCAAAGGATATATAGATGAATTAACCGGAGAATATCTGGGTTAACCATCAACAATGATATCTTAATATCTTAACCATTATCCTTTTGCTAATTTTTTGTTTATTAAGTTTTCATTAATATATCACTATCTTTAATAGCTAATTTTATTAGTCATATGTCAACCATTATCTTTACATCTTAATTATTGTAAAATAGTTGTATTAACCATTATCTCATTTTAATCTTATCAACGATATTGCCATGATCCTTTATTGTTATTTTTCTTTCCTTTAAAAGATATGTACCTTAATAATTTTATTCAAGGTGTGCAGATTGATTTTGTTGCACAAGGAAATTGTTGTGTTTCTTGATTGTCTTCGTCGTCTTGTTGACTTGTCATTGGGTGCTAGGGGTAGTCGTCAGGTATTCAGATCATCCTCGGTCTATTAGCGCGTTGATTTTAGTAGGATATCAGATTCCAGTTATATTGTTGCACCATGGTTGTTGTCGCACTTATCACCTGGCGACGATAGGATTCCTAATGACGGGAATTATTGCACGCCCTAAGGGATAGAGGTGAAGGATAACTGGGTCGGGGTTGTGCTACCCATTGTGGGAGTTTCTCGTTGTATTTATTGGAGTTTGGATTATAACACCTTCATTCGTTTGTTTGCGCACCATAGAGGTTCTAGTACTGGTCGAGGAGGTCATTCTGTCGAGATGTGGGATGTTGTCCTTAGGCTTGTAGGTGTTGTCGTGTTTGTGTCGGGCAGGTAGTCGTTCCTTCCTTAATTTATGTATGTTTCACCTAGTTGCTCGATGTGCCATCATGTAGAGTCGTTGTTGTCTTTTTCTTGATATGCAGACATTGTGTTCGTCGTCTCGGTGTGGTTAATTGTGTCGTCGTTGACTTCCTCCCTAAAAACAACAAATTTTGCACTTTTCTTCGCTTGTTGTCATAACGATTGGGGTCATTACAAAACCCTTCATTTATATAATCATTGAATATAAAATAAATATATCGATATGAGGTCAAGTCTCTAGTTATGGCTCTCGCTAATTAGAATTTTAGGATCTTGAGATTTAGTGGGTAGGTTAATTAATATGATTATATTTTGTCGATGTACTAGACTTGATGATCACTCTTGCCCCATGAAATTAATGTTGATTTGTGATTAATTAAGTAATTAGACTACTCGCGTGCTTCATAAATAATGTTGATGTATGATCAATTGAGTGATTAGATTACTTGCGCGCCTTGAAATAATGTGTATGTATGATTACTTAAGTAATTAGATTACACCCGACCCTTGAAAATAATGTTGATGGAGGATTAATTAAGTGATTAGATCACTCACATGCCTTGAAAATAAAGTTGATGATTACTCTTTAGCCATGAAATTAATTGATGTATGAAAATCGTAGTTGGACTATCATTCAAATAATCCATAAGTGGTTATTGCGTCTTCTAAATTGATGGATGTTGTAATAGAATTTTCTACCACGTCATGAATAATTGATGCTTAAGTTTGATTAATTGATCTAGTTGAATTTCAACATGATTGGATTAGTAGGATTTAGACACCTCCTTGTTCCTCAGAATAGTCACCAGCCCTGAGACCTTAAGTGGTCAAAATCAATCGGATGAATCTTGGGCTTGAGCATTGCTTATGTTTCTTGGAGGTCCTAACCTTGTAGGATAGGTTGTACATGTAGTTTCTTATGTTATCCTTACGTGAGGAGTCAATTCAATAAAGTATTGATGTTTCCAGTTAATCGTGATGAGTTGATCTTGCGTCGCTATTTTTATGATACTTTTTTATTATGTGTCGTTATCTAATGTGATGATGTGTTTATTATGTATTGTTACTAATTATGTTAATGCATTGACTATGTGTCGCTATTAATTATGTTAATGCATTGATGAGCGTTGTTATTAATTATGATGATGTTTTGTTGGAGATGCTATTAATTAGGTTGTGTCGATTTTATTTTTCTAATACAAGTTTTTTTTTTTAATCTTTGTACCTCGCTATTTGTTGTCGTGAAGGAGGGGACGTTAAAATATGTTTATCTTAGAACACTTATGTCAATGGTTTTTGAGAAAATAAATAAAATTTTAAATAAATCCAAGTAATATCTTACCTTTGTTAAGGTGTGAGAGACCAATTATAATTTCCATGGATGTTAATCATCATTTTCACCATCACCATAAAAAAATTTCAAACAGACTTATTAAACTAAAATTTAGATATAATTATTAAATTCACATATCTCCAAACGGATTAATCCAAAATTTAAAGACAAATATTATATCCACATTTCTCGCTAGCATGTCTAGTACTTCAATTCATTCTTCTTTATCAATTTAATATTTTACATATATATTTTTATAATTTCCTCTTTTCATATATAGAAATTAGTCATTCTTTAATTAACATTAATAATTTAAATTAATTCTAACCTAATTTTAAAACTATTGTTACTATCCACTAAAGGCTTGGGATTGTACAATCATTTTTGCATTGAGTGCGATTTTGTTTTTACGTTGACCAAAAATTTTGTGTTTTTTCCAAAAGTTTAACGTTGCTGCAAGCGATTTAACTTTTTTTTTGTGCTCTAATTGGTCATTACATTAAACATCTTATTGTTGGGGTGACGACGATGATTTAATATTTAATTAATTCATCGCATGTAGGGGATGGTTGGAAAGAGTGTGGAATGCGTGCATGTAAAGGTGCAGAATGGGGGCATTTACGAGTGTTAGAGTTTTGATACCACCTCGATTTGCAAATCTTTATAATGTGTTAGTTGATAATTGTTAGTAATTAGGGACATTTAAAGTTGTGGGCRAGACTATTTGTTTTTGTTTTTATTGTTGGTCTTTTATGTTTATATATATATAATTCACTTTTTATTCTTCATTAAATTTTGTAGGATTKATATATTATGAAGGGATTTTTGTGTATTGTATGACATGATTTTTTGTGACAACTTCTATGGATTAAAACTAGCTTTAATTGATATTTTTTTTCTAATAAATTTTTGTGAGTGGATTTGGATTTGCTTGTTCGAGATATCATATAAATAACATGACTCCAACAATGAATGGAATAAATTGGACTGCAAATGTTAAGTTGGTACATGATGATGCTAAATTAAGCATCATTCATTTTATGCTTGATCATGATAAAGTCTTTTATAAGCCACAAAAATTAGGTGCTTACAAACTTTGTTAAAATGAATAGTTTTAATTACTTGTTTATTTTTTTAATAGTAGAAAAATTTACATGTAACTTGTGTTTGCAAAGTGTCTGCAATACTAGTTGAATTGGTTGAAGGTGTTGATGTAGTATCCTTCTATTAACCAGTTTTGTGCCATATTAGTTTATATAATTCACAGGTAGGTGAAATTGGTTCGTCATCTTCTTGTTTCATAGTGTATGCCTCATGCATAATGAAGATACTATGTTTTATTGAAGTTTGTTGCTTCATAGTATGCCTCACGAATACTACAACTTGTAACATCCCGCTCTTGCGCACTGAGCGAACTTATTCTTTGAGGACACTTGCTCACAAGTAATCCAGATTATTATGCTTTTAAAACATTGATCTTGATTATGAGGCGTTATGGGTTGATGACATGTTGTTTTACTGCATTGACCTAGACATGTGCTATTGATTCGGTTTTACTCAATGTGCGGGATTTTGGACCTCGAGGATGCAGGGGCATCGATGGAACCCCTTGGATTCTGGATCGAGTCGGGGAGTGAACCACTAGGGTTTCATTGTTTTATATGTGATATTAGTGCATATGATTAGATGATATGATTATGGATATATTTCTAACATGATTCATTGATGATGCAGGCTAACGATAGCTTGTCGACCAGAATCACATGTGGAGTAGAGGGGTCATGCACGACTACCAGAGATGTTGAGGGAGAGGTGTGGACAACAACCCTACAATATCCTACTAGCACTCTTTTCGTGGCTCGAACTATAGGTTAACATTTACCTAGTTCGAGAGGACCCACGATGTTGTGAGGGCAGACTGTGACAGTCACTCACAATGATTCTAAGGGGCACACAATAAGGCAAGGGCCTTATTCCTTAGAGCCCCTTAGTCTCCCACAATTTCACCTGATAGAGTATTGACTCCAGGGTTTTTTTATGTCTACCAAGTCAATCAAGAGGCGAGTGGCACCGTTGGAGCATGTGGTGCATCCTGAAGGGCACATCACGCAAGAAAAATGGAAAGAGGTGAGTGGCACCCTTGTAGCATGTAGTGTGTCTTGAAGGGCACATCGCGCAAGGGAAACAAATGAGGTGAGTGGCACCCTTGGAGCACCTAATGCGTCCTGAAGGAAACATCACGTTGTTAATGATAAATGAATGAACCTAGATGACCTTAGGATGAATAATGTGATAAGAAACTTTTAAAACTATTTCCCTAATAAATTGTCGCCTAGCATGAAAATTAAAGTCTAGGTCTAAATTATACTGGTGGCAAAATTTTTTTATCCTTTTA